>OLKM01006667.1:0-13671 GCA_900291075.1 Melanogrammus aeglefinus
AATGTAAGGAACGAAGAAATGTGTCTTTTTTCATTGATGTAGTATATGTAAATTACCATATAGGTAAAATAATCGAGAAATAATCGAGAATCGAAATTGAATCGAATTGAAAAATGAATCATTAGATTAATCGATGCATCGAAAAAATAATCGCTAGATTAATCGATTACAAAAATAATCGTTTGCCCCAGCCCTAACACACACACACACACACACACACACACACACACACACACACACACACACACACACACACACACACACACACACACACACACACACACACACACACACACACACACACACACACACACACACACACACACACGTACACACAAGCAGGTACACACACACACACAAACAGGTAAAAACAACAATGCAGTGAACTCACCAGGTTCATCGGGGGTCTGGCCTCGGCCCGGGGCGGTCTGGCCTCGGCCCGGGGCGGTCTGGCCTCGGCCCGGGGTGGTCTGGCCTCGGCCCGGGGCGGTCTGGCCTTGGTCCGCACTCACCTTTAAAGAGTTTATTTTTTTGTTTATTGCCTCATGGTACTCTTTTCATTTATTGCATTTTTTGTTTTATATTTGTAAAAAAATAAAAAAAATAAAAAAAAGACCTGTGATACAGTTATTCTTAGACATTTATTTTTGTTTGGTTGTTTTGCTTTCTTTCTTTTTTTTATCTGTAAAGCACTTTGTAGCTCTGTTTAGAAAAGCACTGCATAAATGCAGGTTATTGGGTGAGTGCTGTGTGCAGCGCTCAACTCTTGTTCTTCTTAGGTTTTGTTCAAAATTTCTAAATTTATTATTCTCTACAAACTTTGGGACCTATCTCCTTCCTCAATTTTTCACCTAGAGACTCCATTCAAATTTTAAAATATTCAGAATAGCTTGGAATAGCGCGCTTTTTTTCAGATTTTTTAAAATATTTTATACTTTTTAAGATATTCTACTTTTAAAATACCTTTTTTTAACATGGGAGTCAATGGTAGCCTATTTCAAACTGTCCTCTTAAGCCCGATGGGCCCGTGGGCGGGCCGAAAAAAGCCGACAGTAATTAACACAGTAAAAAAAGGTAGTAAGAAAGGACAACGGTGTTTACCTTCAGCGTCAGTCACCATGGCGACTAGCGAAAAATTGGTCAATTTGGTGTGTGGATTTCTTTTTTTGTTGGATTTCCTTTAGTAAGGCTATTATATATTTAGGTTGTCTTCGCGCAAGATGGCACAAAATCTACCATAGAACATGGCCGATATTTTGGCTGAGATTCAGAGAAGGTCGGATGTTGAATTTTCTGACTCATCCGACTCTGAGAGTGGCAGCTCAGAGGAAGATGCAGTCCCGCTGTGTGTAGATCCTGTTCACTTGTAAGTATTTGTATTTCATACATATAAATGCACAATGGTACAAACTGATGAAGCACAAGGTAAATGTTATATCCAAATTGCAGCCAGTGAGATGGTGTTAAAACACTTGTATCTAATCAGCTTCCATACCAGATCTCATGGGAAGTGGAAGTACACCACATTTGGCACAACTTGTGCCAATTGTGCCAACAATGAAGTGTCCGCTCTGGTTGTAATCCTTACCCCAAACCCTTTGCTAGATGGCTTTTGGCCCTTAAAGGCTTTTGTTTTCAAATTCCTATTCAACTTTGGATAAATAAGTAGTCAATGGATTTCTCGAGGTAATCAAACAAATTTGCAGGTCTGTGCATTGGAAATTCATTGTTTGCATAGTCTTTATAGGGGGGGAAATTCAGCGCGAGGAGCTAGAATTTACGAAAACATTTCTCCACACTCTGGTATGAAATTCAAAGTTTACTCAGCATGAAGTGGAGAGACCCAGACATTTTTTTTACAACTGGGAATCTAGATTTTGAAGTCCAATAGATGTCCAAGGACATACCAAGAACATGCATAATGCCGGCGAACAGACGACCAAAAGCGTTACCCGCTGTACCATGTTACCGCGGGTAACGCGACGCCTAAAAATGTTGCTTGACCCATTTTTGTGTTCAAAAATGGTTCAATTCTACCGCCGCGTACCACGCCGCGTAGATGAGAACCGTGCGGCCACAATTTGCTCTACCGCTGTCATTGCTCTTCAAAGCCTTCCCGCAACCATGAAGGTCACTACATCGGTGAACTGATAGAGCTTTGGACTCGGGTTTAGATATAAATACTCTCGGATATAATAACCAATAATCGCGGTTAAATAACATGGTATAAACATGGTAATATAATAACACATGGTGTGTCTGTTGTGTTTCCCAGCATTTCCAGTAGTGTCGTGGATCAGCGCAGGGATATAGTTCCCGCGCAATACGGTGAGGTTGCTTAGCAACCAGAGACGCTGTCCATTCGCAAGTAGAATGGAGCGTGTCCTCATTCGTCATAACTATCAAAACCAAACATCCTTCACATTCACCGGAGGCGAACATTATGAAAAGTAAAATGCCAACATTTCTCGCTAAGAAATGTTTTAACATAAACGCATTTAATGCGTAACTATGTTTACTATTTCGCGACCCAGAATAAAGAAAGAGTGTCGGCCGGCCCGTAATGCTTCTGTGCAAGCTCTTCTCCATGCCAGTGACGTCGGGGTCAGCTCAACGGCTGATTGGCGTATTGCGGCGGCGTACCGCGCTGTAAAAAGTTCAATTTTTTGAACTCTTCGTACGCGGGCGTCTATTTGACGCGCGGTATATATACGCCCGCGTCAAGAATACGCCCTCAAAATACGCTGCCTAACGTCGAGTAAAGAATGTTTGCTTAAAACGCGTGTAACGCGTGTAACGCGTCCGCATACCGCGCGTAAACCAATGGTTCCCTAACTGGGAAAAATGGCGGATTTTATACGGTGATCCGCCGGCGTAACGGCTTTTGTGTGGCCCGTAGCATAAGACCACGTTATTTTATTGTTACAGTACATTTTTTCATTTACTTTGGGTATGTCCTTTTTAGGCATTTTTTTTCCGAAAATATTGGTCAGGGCTAAAGAGGTTAAGAACGTCAACGTTAACTAAATCAATTTCAGAGACCACGTTTATCCTTTGGTTCAAAACCATTTAACAAATCTCACAACACTTGTAGCCTATTCTTCCAAAATATCTAAACTGTTCTTTATGTATATGAATCGTAAACTCACTTTTGCAAATCACAGGTTTTTTAAGTTTCAACAGTACCGCTTCGTTTTTCAGCTTGGTTGTCATTGAAGACGTCAACCCGCAGCCATTCTGATACCGTTACTGTCTCAGAGACATCCGTAAACGTAACTCAACCCTTTTTCAAACCGTTTACCGCATACTGTTCAAACATTAAAGTAAACAAATCTAACAGCACTTGTATCCTATCTTTAATAACTAATCTAAACGAATTTCGCATACGCATTTTACCTAACTTTTTTTCAGACATCACTATGGTTTTAGTTTCAAACCGGCATCGTTTCAGACTCGCTGGTAACGAATTTGGTAACCATATAGCAAACCGCCGGTAAACAAACGCCCGCGAGCCGAGAGGGCTTCTGGCCCGTGATCGCATATATTTAACAAATTATAACACAAGTGGACTCCACAGAGCCTGAGGAGAAATAAATTTGTTTTAGTCAACACTACCCTGATAATGAAGATTTATTCCGGAGCATAGGTGAACCAATCAAGACCCTGCGCCATCCTTAAGTGGAAGTTTCCTGGTGTAGTTATGTAGGGCCCTACTCATCTTATCAGCACGGCACACGACGTTTCAGATTACAAGCAGCCGCTGATAAGTGCTCTGCTCCTTTTCATATACATGTTTTCAAAATCTAAATATATTCTCGTACAAACTTGGACCGTATCTCCTTCCTCAATTTCTCAGAGACTCCATTCAAATTTTAAAATATTCAGAACCATAGCTTGGTAGTAGCGCGCTTTTTTCAGATTTTTTAAATATTTTATACTTTTTAAGATATTCTACTTTTAAAATACCTTTTTTTAACATGGGAGTCAATGGTAGCCTACTTCAAACTGTCCTCTTAAGCCCGATGGGCCCGTGGGCGGGCCGAAAAAAGCCGACAGTAATTAACACAGTAAAAAAAGGTAGTAAGAAAGGACAACGGTGTTTACCTTCAATTGTTGATTAAATAGCATACTCTAATGTTAACAAAAAAAGGTTGGACGTGAATTTTAGTGAAAACGTTAGTGTTTAGACATGATTTTAAGCCTTGTTGATGTGAAATCTGCGACATTGAAAAAGTGCGACTCGAGGAAATAAATGCCTTGCATCGTCGTATAACACAGTGTGATGCGGCCATGTTTGTAGTCCTTTGAAAGGTGACGAGCCCCTGAATTGAATGATACTAAGCCTTCTATGAAGTACAATACCCAGCAGAGATAGAAACCTTACGTAAAGACAACCGCGAAAATGCCCTAAAGTGCGCAATTACGAACCGCTTTGGCGCCATCTCTCTGTCACCAGCGTCATCACCTGGCGACTAGCGAAAATTGTCAATTGTGTGTGGATTTCTTTTTTTGTGGATTTCTTTAGTATTATATATTTAGTTTCTTGCCAAGATGGCACAAAAATCTTACAAGAACATGGCCGATATTTTGGCTGAGATTCAGAGAAGGTCGGATGTTGAATTTTCTGACTCATCCGACTCTGAGAGTGGCAGCTCAGAGGAAGATGCAGTCCCGCTGTGTGTAGATCCTGTTCACTTGTAAAGTATTTAGTTAATTCATACATATAAAATGCACAATGGTACAAACTCTACGAAAGGAAGAAGACAAAGGTAAATGTTTATATCCAAATGCTCCAGTGATGGTGATATTACACTTGTTCTAAATCAGATTCCAACCAGAGTTCCCATGGGAAGTGGAAAGTAACCAATTTGGCAACACTCCTTGTGCCAAAATTGTGCCTACCCAATGTATTGTGCGCCTGGGTGTATTTCCCTATTTTCCTACCAAACCTTTGTAGAGGCTTTGCCCTTAAAGGCTTTGTTCAAATTCTATCAAATTTGATAAATAAGTAGTCAAGGATTTACTGAAGGTAATCAATTGCATCTGTGCATGGAATCATTGTTGGCATAGTTTTATAGGGGGGAAATTCAGGCGAGGATAGAAATTTCACATTTCTCCACTGGTTGATTCCAGTTTACTCAGGCATAGTGAGAGACACAACATTTTTTACACTGGGAATAGATTCTCTGAAGTCCATAGATGTCCAAGGACACCAAGAACATGCATAATGCCGCGAACACACCAAAAGCGTTACCCGCGTACCATGTACGCGGGTAACGCAGCTAAAATGTTGCTTGACCATTTTGTGTCAAAAATGGTCATCTACGCGCGTAACGCGCGTAGATGAGACCGCCCAATTTCTCCCGCTCATTCTCTTTCCAAAGCTCCGCAAACATGAAGGTCACTACCATCGGTGAATGATAGAGCTTGGATCGGGTTAGATTCAAAAATCTCTCTAAACCGAATTTTTATATAATTGTAAACTTCCTTCAGAATCACAGTTTTGTCACACACCCGCTTCGTTTTCAGCTGTTGTCATTGAAGACGTCAGCAAGCCCCATTCTGAACATACACGTTACTTCTCAGGACATCGTAACGTAACTCAACCCTTTTTCAACCGTTTACCATCGTTCAAACCATTAAACAAATCTACACACTTGTATCTTCAATACTAATCTAAAACGGAATTTCGATAGCATTTATTACTTTCTTCAGAATAACAGTTTTAGTTTCAAAACCGGCCATCGTTTTCAGACTCGCTGGTTAACAAGTGTGGATAACCATAGCAACGCCGGTATACAAACAAAACCCCGCGAGCCCCAGAGAGCTTTCTGGCCCGTGATCGATATATTTAACAATTATAACAAGTGATCCACAGAGCCTGAGGAGAATAATTGTGTTATAGTAGCCCTACACACTACCTTGATAATGAAGATTATCCCGAGATAGGCGAACCCAAATCAGACTGCGCCATCTAGGGAGGGTTTCTGTGTATCTACTAGGCTACTATATTATCACGCACACGACGTTTCAGATACAGCCACTGCTGAATTGACTTTGCCCTTTTTCATATACATGTTTTCAAACCTCACTTTGCACTACAGCACTCACACCGCATTGATCTAGCAGGAAATGCATTTTCTAGTTATTATATTATCCTATCTTATATCGAGAGCGTGGCCACGTTGATGTCAGAGGGCCGCCGCGGTGACGTCGTCACGGGACGGACGTCGCATGGGGACGTCGTCACGGGGACGGACATGTTTGGGTATACATTCTTTTAGTGAAAATGGGCAAAAACATGGCTGAAAGCATAAATCCCATAATGTTCGATGTTTTCGAATAGAAAAGTTCAAGAAACAAACATGCATAAGCATATTATATTATCATATATATAGATAGATCGATATATTCATATATATTTTTTATAAAGCAGTCTCATATTAAATGTGTACCAATTCGTGTGGGTGTGTGTATTTGAAGTCGTGTTTGTGTGTGTGTGTGTGTATGTGTGTGTGTGTGTGTGTGTGTGGTGTGTGTGCTGTGGTGTGTGTGTGTGTGTGTGTGTGTGTGTGTGGCGTGGTGTGTGTGTGGTGTGTCCAGTTGACACTATCATTAATGAAAATCATTGGCACCCACAAGTTACTATAATCAGAATACCACAATGTCTTCTGCAGACTCAAAGTGTGGGCGTAGTGCGGTGTGGCGGTGCGTGTCCTCTCCCGTCCAAACCTGTTGCCGGACGATTGTTCTCCCGGGGGCCGGCGACGAGAGGTCCCCCAGACAGGTTCTCCTGTTCTTCCCTCCTGGTCTCTCGGTTGTCTCCTTCATTTCCCATAGTGGATCTTGCAGTTTGTTCGATAGTAGCACACTTCTGTCGGTTGCTCTCTAATCACCACTGAGGGGGGAACTGGAGATGGGGAGCGGCGGTCTTATTATAGAGCGCGGTGATGTCACAAGCGGTCGGCGTTCCGCTGGCCTGATGTTGATTCGATTGGTCGCTGGCAACAGGATATTTTGACTTGCACTATTTTATTAATACTTGACTATAAATAGGCGTCACAAATGTAAACCAGTTGAAATAAGATTATCACACTTTAATACAAAAAGTTGACGAAACAACGTGTCTTTACAAAGTCCACCATATTTGAAATTTTGTTCTCCCCAATGTAAGTCTGCTTTGGATAAAAGCGTACTGCGACATATATGCCCTAAATAATGTAATGTAAGTCCTTAAGCTGTGTTCCACAAATCTATCTAGTGTTATACCTCAAACATTCTGCATTATACTCACATAGTGGCGGCCAAGAAAAGACTAGTCAGACTATTAGTATTGTCTATTGATCATACTACTTATTGATCTCCAACACAGTTTGAGGACTATCATTCTTGGTAGATCAACCCCGAGGCCTGAAGCCCTTCCCCTCCACTGCTGTGTGGCCTCCCTTCCCCTCAGCCTCAGCGACCATCATCCTGCTGTTCAGGGGTGGTTCGACTGGGGCGTTCGGTTGCGAAATGACGCCTTGGTATCGGAACCAGGCCGTCACATTGTCTGTGCCTGAAGGGGGTTTTCGGCGTAGAAGGGCGAGCCCACAGCTTTCCACCTCCTCCTGCTCGACAGGGCGGTGGTAGGCTTCCTTCACCCGCAACCTCCAAGTCCCCAGGACCCGGGACAGTCTCCTTCCTTGGAGCCAGTCTCTGCTGTCAAGAGGCAGAGAGAAGAGATGTCGCTCAGTTAATGATTGTGATTGTAATATGGTTCTGTTCCACAAATCCGTAAGCTGTTTCCATACGTCTAATGTTTTAACCCAAACATTTGCAATATAAACACTTACAGTGGGGCCAAGAAATACTGAGAGAAAAATACTCTCTCCTCTCTCACTCTGTTGCTCTGTCTGTCGGTTCTGTCTGTCTGTCTGTCTGGTCGTCCTGTCTGTCTGGTCTGTCTGTCTGTCTGTCTGTCTGTCTGTCTGTTCCGTTCGCGTCTGTCTGTCTTGTCCTGTCTCTGGTCTGTCTGTCTCTGTCTCGTCTAGTCTGTCTGTCTGTCTGTTCTGTCTGTGTTCTTGTCTCTTCTCTCCATCTGTCGTCTCTCTCTGCATCTGTCCTCTCTCTCTGGCTCTTGTCTCTCTCTCTACTCTCTTCTCTCTCTCTCTCTCTCTCTCTCTCTCTCTCTCTCTCTTGTTTTCTGTGTGTCTCTCTCTCTCTGCATCTCTCTGCTCTCTCTCTGTTTCTGTGTGTGACCTCTGTGTGTTGGTGTGTTGTATGTGGCCTTGTGTGTTGTGTCGTGGTTGGTGTGTTGTCTGTAGGTTGTGTGTGTGTGTGTGTGGCGTGGTGGTCTGTCTGTGTGTTGTGTTGTGTCACTGTGCGCGAGCTAGAGTCATGTCTGTGTACGTGTGTCACTCAGTGTGTGTGTCTGTGTGTGTGTGTGTCACCATGTGTGGCAAGCTAGAGTCTGTGTCTGTGTGTCACTCAGTTGTGTGTGTGTTGGTGTGTTTGTATGTCACCACGGCGTGCAAGCTAGATTCAGTGTCTATGTGTCACTCACTGTGTGTGTGTGTGTTGTGTGTGTGTGTGTGTGTGTGTGGTGGTGTGTGTGTGTGTGTGTGTGTGTTGTGTGTCAGACTATCCTGTTCAGACAATCCTGTCAGGTGCTGTCAATCTTCTGTCTGTTGATGTGGAACGATCCGCTTGACCTCCTGTTGCTGGTTTGTATGGTAAACCACACACACACACACACACACACACACACACACACACACACACACACACACACCACACAACACACACACACACACAGCACACACACACACACATACACACACACACACACACACACACACACATGATGGTTACAACATTAAGGCCTTAAGCAAAACCTCCATGATATGAAAAATGAAGGGATTTTTTAACTTCCGTAACCACACTGTGGCGCTCTAGATCGTCGAGCTGGCATGACGGGATATAGGTTCTCCTGAAGGGACGTGCGTGTGGTGCGCTAGAAACGACATCTAGGGTCTGCTCTTTGTCTCAGCTTAATTGCTTAATCAACGTAGAATATCACACAGACCAACATACGCGTCCCAGTCGCTTGCGACGATCGTCAAGCCGAGCGGTACTTATAAGACATAAACCTGTCAGTCAAGACTGCGAGTTGTGAGTTCGAGAGCCTACACGTGGACAAGCATTAGGCTTTTTGTAAAACATATGAGGAGTTGGATTCCAAGCAAGTGCCGTCTGATTTACAATGCAAGCTTAAGCTTTGACGATAGTTAAGACGAATGGACTTGCGTAAAGTCACACAATCTGTTCACAACAGCAAACTATGTCTCATTTACCACAACTGTTCTAAACCAAATCCTCACTATGATTTTGAGCGCCAGGGTCCAAAGATTCTGAATCATAGATTGAAACCCTTAATATCAGATCATCTAACACATTTTATAATTCAGTATGTCTTTGTGTAAAACCAAAGTTTTGACCTAGGAGCGTTTTTGTTTAAGTTTAGAAAAACAGTTAAATTCATCTTCAAGTGTTCATCTGGGGAAGTGCTCCAGTTGGCGCAATCGGCAGGCAACGCTTTCCCGTACTTATAAGACAGTACCCTGCACCAAATCATTGCCGAGGGTTTGATGAGAGTTCTAGCCTCCAGCCTGCGAGGAGAAGCTTTAGCTTTGTTATGACTATTGGACTTCTACTGCAAAGTGGAAGTATCTGTTCACACGAAACAAATTATGTCGTTATTTATGTAGCACACTTATGGTTGGGTTAATCAGACCATGGGCGATGAATCTTTCGTGGCCATTATTGTCACGGTCTGGAACAATTAAAGCGGTCACGGGTCGATAACCACACTCTGCCATATCCTGGCTCTCCAGCTAACTTTCTCTCCCGTCAGGACCACTAAGACCCCCCCCTACGGGCTGCCCCTTTGTGCCTGTATATGGCATCCCCATAACTCCTGACAATTCTACAATTACTATGTCTTAATTCCTTTCATTCTGCATGTACATATTCAGCCACAGCAGTAACTTAACAATAAATCAAGAAGCAAAACCTCAAATAAAATATACATGGGGTGTAGAGGTTTCCGCGGCACTGAAAGCAATGAACCTTTTCCCATTAGTGGCCCAATACTATAGCCTAACTTACCAGAGTCCCACATTTACAGAAGCTTGGATCAAACCAACCTTCTCTATTGTCTATGTTCGATTTGAGGCCAGAGGTCCAATATGATATCTAATCGTAGGCATTGAACCAAAAAATGTTATGTCATGTACACATAACATTTACTTTACAGAAGAAGTCCAGTAGTCCTAAACGTATTCTTCACACAAGCTAAAAGCTGCCCAGGTCAGGCTCACAAAAACTCACAAACCTCGGCATGGATTCTGGCAGCAGACTGCTGTCTCATACAGTAGCCGATCGATGGACGCGACAATGCCATACACCTGGTAGCACTGATTCAACATTCTTTGATGTTAACTAAAGATAAAACGCATAATCTAAGTCAATCAGATTTTGTTCCTCAAACAAACGAGAAGCAGTCTGAATTTTTAACTGCGCTTGTTGGTCATTGGTTCTGAAATCGCTCTTTTTAGCCAATCAATTGTAAAGTCAGATTGGCAACTTGCCGAAAAGACAATCCTCAACTATGGTGTAAGACAATACAGGTGACAGGTGGAAGGCTCCAAACTCACAACCTCGGCCATGTCTGCGGGTGCAGGTTCCTTCTTAGTAAAGACCGGCGCCGCTGACTGATGCGCCAATGGAGCCTTTATTATATTTCTTTGTGCATTAGAGAACATTAACTAAGTCGAGATTTTGTCTCAGACCAAGAACAATACCTACATTTGAAGTGTTAACCTGCCGTTGTGTATCGGGTCCATCTCTCGGTATTACATCTCCGTTGATCTCTGCGGCCTCCGAAATCCAACATTATCCATTTCAGGATGCTGTTTTGTTTCAGCTCAAGCGGATTGTAAATCAGACTATCCCTGCCGAAATCCAAGTCCTCAACTATGTTCAACAAAGCTAAAGCGGCTCCAGGGAGGCCTCGAACTCACACCTCGGCAGCTCGGGTGCAGGTTGACTGTCTTATAAAGTGAGCCTGTGCGACTGACGATTTGCGGCCACTGCTAGCCAGCTATATTGTTTTTGACTGCTACCTCGACACCATTTGCCTATGCATGATGATGATGATTTGAATTAATCTTAAACATAGGCAAAAAAATTCAACAGTTGTGAATATGGCCATACTAAAAAGGTAATGTGCATTGGAATGCACAAGAAGTGCTTCATGTATCAATGTTCATTCTGAAAGAGCTTCTGTCGTAATATTATCAAATTCCATCATTGCCTGACTATTATCCGCTTAAGTTAGACCAAAGTCAAGAGCTGGTTTTAACATAGTTTCAAAACCGTTAAAGCTTCTCAACCCTATTCAACTGACGACAAGTGTGGAATTTCATTTTGGAGAATATTGGTGCGAAACAATATTTTGGGCCAAAACAGTATATAATGTATTATTTTCGCCATTCCAGTCACGTTTGTCCAGTTACTTCTATCAGGTTTATCCAATCCCTCTTCCAACTGTTCCTCCCAGCTTTCGTGCCGAAGAAGTTGGAACAAGGGATGATATTGGAGAAAAAAAAAGGTTGGACCCATACAAAAAACCCACTATGGGTCCTCCATTTTTATTCTTCCCTTATTGATAGGATCAGTGCACACTTGGCGGTAGGGTGACCAGATGGTCCGCTATATGCGGGAGGGTACAGTCACACATTTCCATTCATTTACCACCTCCCGCAAATTGAAGACGTGGTCCCCGCATGTTTTTGACCAGTTCAGACTCGATTTTTTATTTTTTTGAAAGGCGTGTTTATAATATCTGGCATTTATCATAAGCTGTGCTGCGGGAGACAGCCAGTGAGGCGGGGGGGGGGGGGTGGTTTGATCATGTCAATCAAACTGAGAGGCGGACGCAGGTTAAGAGCACGCGCACCAACGACAGAAAATGCCACTCAGGTCAAACTGCAAGCAGCACGAGACGGAGGAAAGCACGACTCGTACGGCTAAGAACAGGAAATGCAGCTCCAATAAAGACTGGGAAACTATCTTTCCCTGGGTGAAACGAGTGCAAGGCGAGTCTGGTAAAGTTTGTGTGAAGTTTGCTTGACACACACACGCTTGTTTCCATTTCACACCGGTGAATACGACGTGAAACGACACGGACAATGCGGGACTCACAAAAAACGTTATTATTTTATTGGTAGTGCCTATTGCCTAATTAGTTGGCGCCTTTAGTTGGCATCTTTTCAAATGCATTTCTTTTGTGTAGTTAATCTAGGCCTACGTGATTCTGATCTGAGTGATTTTTGTTTTGTTCAGGTAATCAGCCTATGTAATCCATTGCCTAATCCAGTGCATGTTCTACTTGAATATGTGGTTCAGTATGTGGCACTAAGAGCAAAACACTTATATTGGTGTTTGGAGTTGTGCTGGGTTAGGTTTGCTCTCTTGTTGTTGGGGAAAAGGCAACATTAAAGCACAATACTTGAAATAACAATTTTAGCCTTGACTCTGTTCTGATTATAGACAGTCGAGGTGTTTAATTTGAGGCACTGTGAGAATAGCATGAAAGATCCAGTCCTACTATGTTTTCTTCACCTGAGAAAACTTGGGAAAGTTCCAAATTGTAAATTAAGATACATTTGTTACGTTTTTATTTGAAATCAACCATATTGGAAAGCATCGTAATGTTATAAGCAAAGGGGCACAATAGAAATGTTGTTTTTTTCTTTTCAGTTATTTTAGATAGCTTGTCCCACACAAACTATAGTCTTTGTCCCACATCTGGTGAATTGGGATCTGGTCACCCTAACTTGAGCTGAAACAACACCACACACACACACACACACACACACACACACTACCACACACACACACACACACACACACACACACACACACACACCACACACACATCACACACACACACCACAGCACACACACACACACACACACACAACACACACACACACAGGTCCACCACACGGGTCTGGTATTGCTATTTTAGCAGGGCCCTTGGTGTCCACCACAAAGGAGGCCATGTCGCTGCTGCACAGTAGGAACCCGCCTTTGTGTTGCCCCTAGTTGGTCCATCTAATCATGTCAGTATTTAGCCCGACTCACTAATAGTCTAGGCAGAAATTTGAAAATGTGACCCCTTATTTTAAGTGCTGGCAGGCATTTTGGCAATATTTACTATGTATACAACATTTCTAAGGGTTATTGAGGCGGTGCTTGAATCCAAATCTCTGCTCTATTTAAAGCCTCAAAAATGTCCCAAAATGCGCGTCAAATTGGGAGATCCAATATGCGCCCACCGCCAGGCTGAAATCTGTTTTCAGTGTAATCTTTTGTTGACTATAACAACGGTACAAACATGAATTAAATGTGCTTTTTGTAAGTTTTCCTACACTGACAGCATACGTTACGGTTTGGCCTAATCAGATTTGCACGATTGTAATTAGATAAAGAATACTGCCTTAGATGATTGCCAAAATGCCAAAAAAGTGTTATGGAATAATTACTCATATTATTATTAATATTATTAATAGTCAGGCTACTTTCACTTCCTTTGTATTTTGTTTTGAGTAAAATGTGTCAAAT
>OLKM01006668.1:0-13666 GCA_900291075.1 Melanogrammus aeglefinus
AGTAGACCTAATAAAGTGATACCTAATGTCTATGTGTTTACATCGCTTTCTATTCACAGGATTTCTGGCAAGAGCAATCGTCCCCTGATTGTCTTCGTGTATTACCGTTTGTGTGTATTGGTAACCATCCATATTCTCCAGTAATTGTTCTAGGTAAAGGCATTCCTGAACAGTAGAAGCAAGTGCCATATACTCTGCTTCGCATGTGGAAAGTGCAACAGTAGGTTGCTTCTTTGCCTTCCATGAAACAAGTGCACTGTTTTCACTAAGACTAACACAGTATACTGTAGTACTGCGGCAATCACTGGTATCAGCCGCCCAGTCTGCATCACTGAAGGCTTTTATACCAAGATTCTCAGTGCTTCTCCTAAAGGTTAAACCTTTGTCTGCTGTACCTTTAAGGTATCGCAGGACATGCTTCACAGTAACCCATTGCTCCACTGTAGGCTCAGCTAGGTACTGTGAGAGCCTGCTCACCACAAAACTCAGATCAGGCCTAGTGCAGGTCGTCCGGTATATCAGACTGCCCACGGCCTCTCTGTACATCCTGATATCTGTCATTTTAACTGCATCATTACTGTATTCGAGCTTTTGCTCACAAGGGGTATCTCTCACCCTGCATTCTGACATGTTGAAACGCTGTAGAATTTTGTTAATGTACTTCTCTTGTGACATCTTAATGCATTCATCTGAAAAATCAAAATCAATACCAAGAAAATGTTTGAGTTGCCCCAAATCTTTCATTTTGAATTGCTCTGCAAGCATCCCTTTCACCTTTTTCAGTTTTCCTTCATCGCTTGCAGCGATGATCAAGTCATCGACCCACACAATTATGATCACTTTCCCTTCTTTAGACTCTTGGGAATAAACACAGTTGTCAGCTTGGTTTTGTGTGAAACCATTTTCATTTAAGCAATCATGTAAAACCCTGTTCCAGTTTCTTCCAGACTGTTTGAGACCATAAAGCGATTTCTTTAGCCTATAGACTACACCCTCTTTTTCTTCATAGCCCTCTGGTGGATTGATGTAGATTTCGTGGTCGATGGGGGCGTGTAAGAATGCGGTTTTCACGTCCATTTGGTGGACCAGTAAATTTTCCTGCACTGCCTTCTGTAGCACAATTCTAACACTGGTTAGGTCTGCTGTAGGTGAAAATGTTTCCTCATAGTCTACCCCCATTTTCTGGCTGTAGCCCTTGGCGACAAATCGAGCCTTGTACTGGTCATTCCCATCTACACCCGACTTGATTGCGTAAACCCACCTACCCCCCACTGGTTTCTTGCCCACGGGTAGTGTTGTCGGGGTAAAGGTTTTATTCTCATTTAGAGACTGGATTTCCTCATTCATTGCTTTTCTCCATTCTTTTGAATTGTCTAACTGCATTGCTTCACCATAAGTTTGCGGAATGCCACAAACTGCTCTGCAGCAGTAGTCTACTGTGACATGCATCCTGTCACTATCACTGTCTTCTGTCACGAAGTCGCCTAGGTAATTTGGTGCCCTCCTTTCTCTTGTTGGATACCGCCTACTCTCAGGATCGACGCTTGTAACACTTCCAGTTTCATTATGCTCAGTAGACTCATTTGCTGCCCTTGGGCTATCGCAATGTGGACTTTTACCGGGTTCATTTTGTTCTAGAGCCTTTTCTGCACTCCTGTTGACCCCCTGCGTCCTCCTAGTCCTGACTCTGTGCCCCACACTGTCATCATTTAGATCTGGCTCATCTGTCTGTGTTTGTTTTTCTGCAGCTGTTTTGCTCACAAATTTCACCAGCCTGTGTTTTTGCACTTTGTTTGTGTTTGGGTGATACACCGAATATGCTGGGCTATTTTTATCGTACCCCACAAAACGCCCCTGATCACACCTGGAGTCAAGCTTTCCCTTTTCCTGCTTATAATTGTAGCAAACAGACCCGAATCATTGCATTCTGGACACATTGGGCTTTTTGTTTGTCAACATCTCGTAAGGAATCAGCCCTGTGCGCTTGTTCAAGCATCTGTTGCGTACCGTTGCTGCCGTTTGTACTGCGTAGTGCCAAAGATGTTTCGGTAACTCACTTTCAATTAGCATGCACCTGCCCATCTCGAAAAGAGTACGCCACCCACGTTCTGCTGTTCCATTTTGGTGCAGTGAGTACGGAGCTGTCGTCTCATGCCTAATTTTGCTTTTCCTTAGCAGCGCCTGGAAATCACCACCTGTGAACTCAGTTCCATTATCAGATCGCATACACTTCACCTTCCCATAAGGGGATACATCTGCAAGGAATTTTTCAGTTGCCTGCACTGCGTCACTCTTTTTCTTTAGAAAGTAAACAAATACTGCATTTGAGTAATCATCGGTAAAAGACTGTGCATATTTGTACCCATCTAATGACTCAGTGGCTATTGGACCTGCAAGGTCTGTGTGTATCATTTCTAAAGGAGCCTTTGCTCTGGCATCGGGGTTCCTATTTCTAGTTTGTGTAAACTTCCCTTGAATACACACCTCACACTCTTGCTCAGGCTTACTCATTTTTCCCTTGATCTGCATACCATCAACAACATCATGTAACCTAAGCACATCATCATAATTACAGTGGCCTAGTATCTCATGCCATGCTTGGATGTCATGGGTTGCATTACACTTATCATCAGTTGACTCAATCTCAGTGTGCAGGTCGTACAATCTGCCAAACACATGAATGTCAAACCTGGTACCATACCTGGTTATCAAGACATCATTTTCTTCTTTGAAGACGACTGTGGACCCATTCGTGGTTTCTGCCTTCACCGAGAAAATGCTCTGCGTTATCAAGACATCATTTTCTTCTTTGAAGACGACTGTGGACCCATTCGTGGTTTCTGCCTTCACCGAGAAAATGTTCTGCGGGTACGACGGCACATACAGAGCGTCCAACAATTTCGCATTGCACCGCCGTCCACTGCTGTCGATGAGGGTAACCACTGCCGTGCCTCTCCGCTAGCGACGCCACTGCATCTGGTCCCATCAGCCAGCTCGACGCTGTGAGTCTCCGGCCTGAAGGTGCTGTCGAAACTTGTGAACAAGGCGATGTCGTTGATGACGTGGGATGTGGCCCCGGTGTCCACCATCAGGCCCCTCTCCTGGATGGTGCGCGCCGGCTGTTGCTGGTCACTGGCCCGTCCGTCCGCCATCTTGAACGCGAAGTCCTCCTTTACCTCAGCATTCTCCGACACTTTGCTCACGCCGTCCCTTCGGTCTCTGTCTTTGTCTTTTCGTCTGCATGTCGCGTCCCTGTGTGTGTCACTTTTGCAAACACTACACCACGTCTTCTGTCGACACGCTCTCGCTCGGTGCCCCTTGGTCCCGCACTTGAAGCACACTATCTCGCTGTCGTCTTTGCCCGGTCCATGTGCGCTGCTACTGGGAGGTCGCCGTCCGGTTCTCCCCTGGGTCTTCATCACGCTGTCATCGTTCGACCCGGTTGCTCTGATGTTCTCGGTTTCCTCGAAACTCCGCAATTTGGTCTTGAAGTCAGCAAACGTGATGTTATCGTAGGTGTGCGCCACATGAATTGCGAATGGCTTGAAGCTCTCTGGCAATCCCTTCAGCGCCATAGCCACCAGCAAACTGTCCCCCAGCGTTTCTCCCGCGCTTCTCAGGGCAGTTATGGCGGTCTCTG
This sequence comes from Melanogrammus aeglefinus, assembly GCA_900291075.1. Lineage (NCBI taxonomy): Eukaryota > Metazoa > Chordata > Actinopteri > Gadiformes > Gadidae > Melanogrammus > Melanogrammus aeglefinus. The sequence goes on from OLKM01006668.1 coordinate 3,641, forward strand.
CTCTAATGATATAGTCTGTTACACTTTCGCCGATGGACTTTTGAAGTGAGGTCAGCGTGATGTACAAACTAATTATACGAGGCTTTCCCTTCCCTGCATAATAGTCTCTCAGAATATTTAATGCTTTTCTGCCATCATCTTGCGCATCTCTCATTACCAGAGACAGACTTTTGTCATCTAGCAGTAGGATCAACTCTGCATACGCGTCCGCGTTTTTCTCAGGATCTGCTGCTATTTCAGCTTCTTTACTGGCTCCCTTCAACACAGTGTTTTTCAGCCCTAATAAACGAAAGTGTCCCAACAATTTAGTTTCCCAAACTTCATACTTTGCCTCGTCGCCGTCGAATACCAGTCGATGTAGCCTGCTGCTACTTGCCCTTCGTTGCTCTGCTATGCTAGCTTGCCCCTCTCCTCAGGTTAGCAGCCTTCCTCAGCACGCGATCCGTTGCAACTTCCTTGGCTTTTGTCGACTATCTTCTCCTCCAAACGTCTCCTGGGCCCATAACCTGTTAAGTTTTATCAGCAGAGTGGTGCTGCTGATGACGCGTAGGAAGGAGGCTGACGACTTCTCTCATTATAGAACATTTAATTCAGAACAATGAAATGTGGCCATCTGCCGGTTGGGTTGAGCGCGGACTGACTGGAATATGAAAAACGTCCCGCATAAAAATGTCCATGTACGGGAAGTCCATTAGGTCACAATACAATACATGAACATTCATTACATTAATTATTGTGTGTGCTCTTGCGCCCTCTTGTGTCGCTAAGAGTAAACGATATTTACAGTCATGTAACCTGAGAACATAAAAAATAGGCTTACATTTTAACACTGCTAGTTTAGCGGAAGCAGCGTCCCTAGCAACCTGACGTCGTTGAAACATGCGAGCGAGCGGATAAAAAATCGTCCTAATAACCATAAAACTAAAGATCAGACACAATCACTGACTGAAGATTATGCAAGTAAAAAGTATATTTCTCTGCTAGAAATGTCATTAGAAACACGTTTAATGGTGACTCGGTCCTAAAATATTGCATTTGACATTCAGATAAAGATTAATAAAGATCATACACATTCACTTACTGAAGATTATGCAAGGAAAAAGTATATTTCTCGCTAGAAATGTCATTAGAAACACGATAAATGGTGTATCTTTCCTAAAATATTGCATTTCCCATTCAGATAACAAGGTATAATACATATGTCTATCTGACGGACCCCCGCGTCGAAAAACGACGAAAGAGGTACCCATCTTTCGTCGGATATTGACGCCAGGGAGTGGAGCTGAGTGGAGCACTGCAAGTACATTGTTGAAACGATTTGGATAATGTTGGTAAACACCCCAACTCAATATGTAACTTGGGTGTATTCATTTTGAGATACTTTAATGCCGAAACGTTACATACATGCCTTAACTGTAGTGGCCATACTGGCTTTTAGCTTAAAATAGCGGCTATAGCAGTATTATAGCAGTTTTAGCTTATTTGAGTAGGAAATAGTGTCACACTACGCTAGAAGTGCAGCTGGCTGTGAATTGTGCAGGCTTAGCTAAGATTCACTGCGCTGTATTTACCAGGGGTGGGACTGTATATCTAGCTACCTCTCACATCCTGTTCCTGATCCTCATCAACACACATGTAGCAGATGAAACCAGACTATTGACTGAGGGATGTCCCCTGGTTTTATTTACACACTCTTCCTATCGGTCAGATCGAGAAACAGAGAAATAATACACCAGGCTAATTATGCGTCATAGTAATGTAATTAGTAGTATTTACTTAGCATTCGTACTATTACCATCATTATACCATTAGTATTATTACTAGTTCGTAGAATGCAGCCAAAGTAATTGCATTGCATAAACTTCACCTGGCCAGGAATTGGCCATAAAGACTCTGGACTCAAGCTGTTTGTTTAATGATCCGGATCCTCTTGACAAACAGACTCGCAGACAGACTGATGACCTGCAGTCTGTTAAGATAATCACCTAAACTACTAGAATACACCTGAGGTACTACTAGCTGAGGTGCTTCTAGAATACACCTGAGGTACTACAACCTAAGGTACTACTACATCTGAGGTTTTTTCTCACCTGAAACAAACACTGGATTCAAAAACAAGGCTGGTAAAACTATTTCATGTTCAGTATGATTAAAACGGACTTTGGTCATGAGGGCCCATGGGAGCCAGTCTAACAGACTATAGTACTCTGGCCATGAGGGCCCCTGGGAGCCAGTCTAACAGACTAGTACTCTGGCCATGAGGGTCCCTGGGAGCCAGTCTAACAGACTAGTACTCTGGCCATGAGGGCACAGGGAGCCAGTCTAACAGACTAGTCTCTGGCCATGAGGGCACCTGGGAGTCAGTCTAACAGACTAGTACTCTGGTCATGAGGGCACAGGGAGCCAGTCTAACAGACTAGTACTCTGGTCAGGAGGCCCCTGGGAGCCAATCTAACAGACCAGCCCTCTGGTCATGTTAAACAGTGTCAGTATATTGTGTGGAATGCAGAGCTATTAAAAAATACAGCCAGAATTAGAAGGGTTGTTCCCGTCCTAAAAACACAATGCTCTCGACAAACAGCTCTCACCTCAACAACCAGAGAACAGGACGAAGCTGTAAGGGCAGAGGCAGGGCATTCCTACTGGGACATGTGCCTTAAGACATTAAACTATGAGGCTGGGTGGAACCAACACATCTCTCTATGAACTGAAGAACGATGTGTGTGTTCAGGTTGATCCTGGAGGAGGAGGGAGAGGGAGGGGGCCACTGATGTGATGATTGATCCTGTCATCAGAATCACATGGTTTCTGTTCTAAGGAGGAGGAAATGAGAGGGAGACAAGATAGAGGGGGAGAGAGAGCAGGCAGAGTGGTAGAGAAGGAGAGGAGAGATAGAGAGTCCTGAACTGACTGGAGGAGCTGCTGGGAAAATCTCCACTGTGACCTGCTTGCTTTCTGGCTTCCTTGTGGTTTGGTTCTCATTGTGTACAACAGTAGGTTCTTTGTTCTGGTTCTTGTAGTTTACGACAGAAGGTTCTGGTTATTGGTTATCATGGTGTAGGATAGGTGGCTGTTAGCTGTCCTTCTTGAGGTGTGGAACAGAAGGTTCTGGTTCCAGACTGTGATTGTGTAGAGCAGAAGGATCGGGTTCCTGATTGTGATCGTGTAGAGCAGAAGGTTCTGGATCCTGACTGTGATCGTGTAGAGCAGGAGTTTCTGGTGTTTCTGTTCTTCAGCTGAATGGACGCTACGGACAGTCCTGCAACACGCCGAAGGTGAGCTACCAGAACACGCGCACGCACGCACGCACGCACGCACGCACGCACGCACGCACGCACGCACGCACGCACGCACGCACACACGCACACGCACACGCACACGCACACACACACACACACACATCTACCACACACACATACACAGAACCACACTTACACAGACACACACACACAACACACACACACACACACACACACACACACACACACACACACACACACACACACACACACACACACACAATCAAATACACGCCACCCACACACAAATACACACATACTTAGTTGGGTCATCTATAGAAGTTCCGTGACCGTACAGAGCAAAGGTTTATTTCTCACTGGATTTGTCACCACCAAGGTTAAATTAAAAAAATGAGCTGGGGTGCCCCTCACATAAATGTTGGGAAATTTTGGGAGAGTCCTATATCCAAAATGGCTGCTGTGAGCCAAGCTGGAAATTAACTTTTTAATGGTTTTGCCCACTGTGCTGCATAATACATGGTTTCATGATTTGACCTATTTTTGACCTTCAAATTCAAGATGGCTGTCAATTTTTCAAAATCGTCATAGAGCCTTAATATTAATATTAAGGCTCTATGACGATTTTGAAAAATATGCTCAAGACCTTTCATTTGCCTAATTAGGCAAATGAAAGGTCTGCTCATACTGAGTTCCGTTATGGACAGTACAATTACAAATAGACTATGCAGAAGTCATCACAAAGGTGAAAAAGATCAAGGTTTGTGGTTGATGAGAAACAAACTTTGCTGATATTATTAGTTACCTTAACTGTGTTGATCAATGGGTCCCTTCATTTAAAGGTTGGGTATGCGATTTGCGAAACGCCAGCAGATTTTGAAAATACAGAACTCAAATGGTCCTACCCCAGGGTTTTTCAACCTTGGGGTCCCGACCCCACATGTGGGGTCGCCTGGAATTTACATAGGGTCGCCTGAAATGTCTAGTAATTGATTTAAAAATATATATATATTGATTTAAAAAAAAAAATTACAAATAAATATACTGTATATAATTATTTTTTAAATAAAACACTACAAATAATCATACATTACTGTCTCCTATACTTTCATTTTCTCGAATATAAATCTAGTTCAAATAAAATGCAGCAAATATCTGAGCTGGTGCATCTTTGAGTGCCACGATCACGTGACTGCACAGTGACATTACTTGAGTTCCAGCTCAAACCTGTAAAATGTAAACACAAACTTGCAGTCAGAGTGTATAAAACAAAATGGAAAGATTTATTTGCCCGCCTGGTCCTGTCCCTCCAAAGACAGTTCCAAGAGGAACTGTGGCACAGACACCAAAAAGACAGCGAACATACGATCAAAGTGTGGAATGCTACGAGGAGAAGCCGAAATGTCTGCTATGTAGTAAGGTCCTGTCTGCCGAGAGTATGAAGCCAAACAAACTCAAAAGACACTTTGAGACACCACACAAAGAGCATGTCGGCAAACTAAGAGCGTTTTTCGAAAATAAATTTGCCGACCTGAACAAACAGCAAGTGTATTTCAAAAAGGCTGTGACTGCTAGTGAAAGCATCTCTTGAAGTGAGCTATCTCATTGCTAGGAATATGAAGCCACATAGCATTGCTGAGACCTATGCCAGCTGCCATCGAAATGGTGGAAACGATGTGCAGGGAGAAAGAAACTCAAAAAATAACTAAATTGGCGCCCATCGCAGACATACTGCACCAGGTCGTAACCATAGTGAATTACATCAAGACACATCCTCTGCGTCCACGTCTGTTTGCAACACTGTGCGCCGACAGGGGCTCTGAATATGAAAACTTACTATTTCACAGAGAGGCACGGTGGTTGTCGAGAGGTTACCAGCAGAAAATTTGCCTCCTTGCATAGGCCTTTATACCGGACATATTTGGAAAATTCTCAATTTGTGCACCTATCCTGCGGCTACTCTGTATTTGTTCACAGTATAACAAACGTGTTCAAAAAAGAATTCTAGAAAACGAAATGTCTCTGGGGTCGCCAGAAATTTTTGATGTCAAAATGGGGTCACAGCGCAAAAAAGGTTGGGAGCCACTGTCCTACCCCCTCTCCTTCAACGCTGACTCTGACTCCACCCATTCCAAGTACATGGACGCACAATCATGCACCAGCGCGAACACAGATGCGTGAGAGCAAGCCATTAGCTAGCTCCAGTAGCTACCGCAGGATAACAACAAACAGAAGCTCGCTCTGGGTCATGAGCTTTGAGTACGTGCATGAAGGGGTCACGTGTGGGGAGCGGGGGAGTGCGACCGTTTGATTGACGTACTTACTGTCCAATGCCATTGGCTGGAGTTTTTCGAGCCCTGCCCGTTCCACAGATGATTGACTTGTTTAATTTTCATGTCAGCACTTCTAACCCAGTGGCTGTAAGTGGGTTATGATAAGGATTTCAAGTAATATTGTAAAAATGGCCAAGAATTCCAGAGAACTCCATACCCAACCTTAAATTATGAACTGGAAAATAATTAACAGTTCTCAATGGCATAAAATATCTCTAAAGTTGTCTTCTGCAGTTATTCAAGAAAGCGTACCTCTCTCCCAATCAGTCAGCCCCACATCCAAGCGATGTGCAAAGTTAGTTCACAATTTATTGTCCCCTTGGGGAAATTGTTCTCAGTGAAAACACACACTCACTCTCTCTCTCTCTCTCTCTCTCTCTCTCTCTCTCTCTCTCTCTCTCTCTCTCTCTCTCTCTCTCTCTCTCTCTCTCTCTCTCTCTCTCTCTCTCTCTCTCTAATGTTTACGTTTCCACGGTTTCATGTCACTGGAATATTACTTGCTGCATTGAGACACTTTGTTTGAGGTAAGCTCTTATATACTCAACATTATTCACTATTCCAAATATTATTTTATCATTATGAATGTATGACAGCAAAGAGCTAATGTTATGTGCTATCATTGATAATTAGTAGGGGTGCAACGGATCACAAAACTCACGGTTCGGATCGTGTCACGGTTTTTGAGTCACGAGTTGGATCATTTTCGGATCAACAACAACAATAAAGATAACAAGACAATAAAAACAAAATAAAGTGAAAAATTAGGTAATAATCCTGCTTCCTTTAAGCATAGTCAATATTAAAAAATCTGAGGCATTATTCCTTATTTTTAACATGGATAGTAAATCCCTCACCCTGGATTTACAATTCAGGATGTCTGCATTGCCTGGGGAGAGTTTAGAGTCTACACTCTCCCACTCTCCCAAGGCAATGCAGAAATCCTCATCTTCTTTTTTTTCATCAAGTATGGTAGGGAAATACAGCTCCTGTCGTGTTTTATTTGGCATTTTGTAAATCCATTGATTTCGGTTGGAAGACTCATTCCTCATTGCAAGGGGGGTTGGTTGTGGTCTTTTCGCTTGCGTCCCGAACGTCGAGGGTTGATCCGTACGGATCACGGGAAACCCGTGAACCGTTGCACCACTAATAATTAGTGTTAGCTAAATGAGGTACCAATTTAATGTTAGCTTCGCTGTCTCTCAATTTATGTTGACTGACATAATCCAGCTGATTGTCATAGAAAAAAGTATAACATAGCAACATATCGAATTAGATTGATCTAGCATTAATATGATAACCAGCAGTTCTGACAAGTAACTAACTGGCTAGCTACTTACATGATTCGGGTTTGCAACAATGCTAGTTTCAGCTCCAAGACCATCTCATCTTCAGAAATGCTTGAAAAAGCCAGATGGCGAACAAAAAAATAAAGGGACATTGCTCAATATTCAAGTTCTGAAATGCCAGCACAGAAGGCTCTTTGTGACAAAGAGTCAGAGGGACCATCAGCAAAGTGCCTGCTTTCATCTGTGAGTGGGTCTCGTCACGACAAGAAAAACTGTGTGTGGTGCATGCAAGGTGAGGACCAGAGGAACCCAAATAGACTGCAAAGCAAGCTGTTCAGAATCAACACACAGTCAGCATGGCGCGCCTTCAAGCACCACACAGTCCTTATAGAAGATGAACAGTTGAGGGCTCACTGAGTCAACATCAGCGCTGTCAGATCCTTTTGCAAATGACATCATGTACCACCATGTCTGTTGGACGAAACATATCCAAAATACAAAATACAATTTCAAGCCAGATGATGCAATGCATCTCCAAGAGTATGTCGCTCTCAGAGGTAAATAATTTGATCTTTAGAAATGTTGAATCTGTCATCTTTACTGAGTGTGAGATCCGTTCACTACAGTCTCTTTTAGCAGACTACAAACGCATAGTCAGTGAGTATTGCTATGCAGTGGGCGATGTTAAATCATCTTATGTCAAGGACCTGCTCATTATTGAGTATCAAGACAAAATTGGCTTCAAAGATAGAAGTGAGCTCAACAAAAGCGAGTGGGTCTATGATGTTGGGGGAGGAGGTCATTACATTGAGGCACTCACTGAACACTCAACTCAGGAGGCTCTACAGAAAGCTCACAAGGATCTTGAGGATGGTGATGTAAAGGAGCTGATCAACATAGTTTATGAGAAACCTGGCACAGACATGGGGGACTTTTGGGTCTCATTCCTGGAGATGATGACCCACTTGTACAGTGTCATGATGCATGTCATGCAAGCAATGGTACAGAGTGCCTAGTGTCAACATACAACATGCTGCCTGGACTGATGGCACACGACAACCATGATTATGGAAGGTGGTTGCCAGATTATTGGGCAATGCCCTCCTCACTGTCAGATGAGAGAATGGCATTCTTCAACATTCACTTCACCCAGTCAATGACAGGGCTACCTTACTCCTGTCAGCCACTCGACCTTTGGATAGAAACAACTATGAATCTGAACTCGAAGCTAAAGAAAGGATGGATTCAACTTCTATAAAATGGGAAGCAGCTATTCTCAGCAACAAGAAACAATTTTGCAAGGGTGAAGTCTACTGTGAAGCAGCGCCTCAAGTGCAAGCGCCACCATGGGAAGCATGTTAAATGCCAGCCAGCAAGGATGAAGAAGGTTGAGCAGGCAGTTCAGGACCTGCTGGCATGCATGAATGATTTTGAAGCCGAGCCCTTTGACATCTCATCACCTTTACTGAGGTCGCCACAGTCTGGCCTTGTCGCCTCACCAGAGTTAGTGCATGGCCGAAAGACTGCACTTCCAGATGGCCAAGCTCAGGTTGAAACCTTCCTGCAAGAGCGAGTGTTCACAAAGATCAAGCCTCTCCCTGCAACCATCAACAGGAATAAGAGACGAAATTTCACCGGAGAAATAATCTGTGCACCATCTGGTGCTCATATGAAGGTTGCCCATATGGAGTGATCGGGGCTGGCAGCCCTAGTGGACCTTGCAGAGGGATCAGGAATAATCCAACTTGAGTCAGCCCTTGAGAGGAGAGTGACTCAGGAGTGCCTTTCACTCTACAGTGTAGATGGGTCAATATGCAAGACTGTGAAAAGCAAGTTGATAGAGCTCTTCAAGCTAGACCCAGTGAGTGAAAAACCGAGAGACTACGTTAGCCTTGTGGACATGGGGCTGATCTGGCGGCTTGCCACCCCCACACCTGAAGACCATGATCTCGGAAGCGGGACGGTTCAGAGTACCACTTGGGTGACTACTTGGATAAAATCTGTGCTAGGATCTTCTCATGCCACGCCAACGCATATCTCATGATCCTTGTCAATGACAAATATGACCTTCCTTTCAACATCAAGGATGATGAGCATGATCGTCGTGCAGCAAAACATCCAAAAGGCCTAAATGTTTCTCCAAAGCCCAAAGACAGAGCACTGGTGTGGCTAATGGGGACTATGTCTTCAGACATCCAGAAGCAGATACAATGGTTAATTCCGGAAATAAGTTCAGACTACAGAAACTTGTAAAGGAACAGATGAAAAGACAAGCGGGTCAGGTGCATGGGGACATCATATACTGCGAGGGAGAAACATCAACCCACCTGAGCACTGGTGTGGCTAATGGGGACTATGTCTTCAGACATCCAGAAGCAGATACAATGCTGCTCTCTGTCTATGCAAAGGTGAGAGCCAGTAAGTACACTGGATCTGTTGTTCTAGACTGTGGGGACACAGATGTGTATGCCCAAGCAGCTTACGGCTCGCAGCAAGTCAGAGGTGATCTGCTGATTAAACGCAAGCATGCGTTAATCAACTGCCGTGCTATGCTCTTGGAAGAGGTTGCAGATATTCATCATACCTCTCCATGTGATCCCTGGCAGTGATCACACCTCAGGGTTCTATGGGCATGGGAAGAAGAAGGTGTTGGAGAAGGTGAAGATAATTCTGAGGCAAGAGAGCTCCTGGGACGAGTTGGCGAGAGTTTTGAATTAAAACATGAAGTCAGAGCAGATATGAAGGCATTTGTCCTCTCCATCATTTATGCAGATGTAAGCTGCGGGCAGGCCAGTTTCCAAATGGCACAAACTAAAGAATAAGAGTAAAATCTGTCTCCCACCTGATGATGACTCTTTGAATCTTCATATGGAAAGGTCAAACTACCTTAAAAATTGCCAGATCAATTTCAACCTACAATAGCATCCTTGTCCCATTGGTCACGGCTGGTAACAGTGAACGGAAAGTGTCGACCAGTGGGTCACATCCTGTCCCCCTTGCCCCAGCAGCTCACACCTCGTGACTGCTCAGATGAGAGTAGCAGTGATGATGTCAGGAGTCAGCATGGAGGTTAAACAGATTCAGAAGGGAGAGTCTTTTTAGTTAGTTCAATAAAAAAAAGTTAATGTTATGTTAATAAAAACAACTCAA
>OLKM01006669.1:0-13663 GCA_900291075.1 Melanogrammus aeglefinus
AGGGGTCGGCTTAGCCCGGTGGGTAGAAGAAGTTGTCTTGTAACCAAAGAGTTGCTAGTTCGATCCCCAGCTCCCATTTTAGGTTGGCAATTTTCAAGTAGATTAGCCCAAGTTTCCGCAATGTGTGCAAAAAAATATATATTTATATAATATTAAAATCGCAGGTCTATAACACAGTAACCAAGTATTTTGTGTGTGTTTCTAACCAGACGTATGTCAGTGAGGAATAAAGAAGGTAATCAAAAAATCATTAATTTGAATTAGAACAGGATTTGAATATCAACATTTTCTGCATGGCCTTACTCTTTGCATAGTGTATTCAATTTTGTGTTGTGGAATTCTGCGTTGTCAATGATCAAAATAAATGTAATGAATAATACATTCCTTCATTCATTCTCTGTGTCCATTTGTTACCCAACAGATACTTTGATTGACCTTCTGTGGCCTTTGTGTGTGTGTGTGTGTGTGTGTGTGTGTGTGTGTGTGTGTGTGTGTGTGTGTGTGTGTGTGTGGTGTGTGTGTGTGTGTGTGTGGTGTGTGTGTGTGTGTGTGTGTGTGTTGTGTGTGTGTGTGTGTGTGTGTGTGTGTGTGTGTGTGTGTGTGGTGTGTGTGTGGTGTGTGTGTGTGTGTTGCTTTTATACACACAGTACTACAAGCATCATTAATTAGTTAACTTTTTTTTTTTTTAATGATTTATTTGGCTCCGCCAACACAAGAAGTTCCGTAACTGAACTGGGACTGAACTGTTGCCAAGCAACACAAATACACACAATAGCTAGCAAGAACATAAACAGCGGAGACAGCACTCATGGAATGCCTCTTGTCCAATCAAATTACTTGGTCGGAACTAACTGTTGCATAGTATAAAGATAAGTTATTCTACATTCTAAGGTTTGGGGGTTTTAGGCCACTCTGTCTGTAGGTGGCGCCCACATTTAGCCCACTCCTCGATCTGCGGAGACGTTTAGACGTTGAACCTCTGCGTGCTGCAGCCAGGTGCAATTGGTTCTAGCAGGCGAGTTACATTTCTACCGACATGACGTCAAACTCGTCATTTGACGTCAGGTCTGGAGAAACGTTGGGAGGACAGCCTGACCAAGGGAAGACTCTGTTAGGTTGAGGGAAGAAAAAACTTTTTTACATACAGGACTGTCTCAGAAAATTAGAATATTGTGATAAAGTCCTTTATTTTCTGTAATGCAACTAAAAACATGAAAATGTCATACATTCTGGATTCATTACACATCAACTGAAATATTGCAAGCCTTTTGTCGTTTTAATATTGCTGATTATGGCATACAGCTTAAGAAAACTCAAATATCCTATCTCAAAATATTAGATATCATGTAAGAGTATAACAGCAGGCTATTTAACTAATCACTTGAATCGTCTAATTAACTCGAAACACCTGCAAGGTTTTCCCTGAGCCTTTAAAAACACGCTTGGTTCAGTAAACTAATGGCGCATTTCCACTAGCAGGGCTCGGCTCAATACGGCTCGGCACGGCTCGGCTCGGCTCGGTTTGGTTGTGTTTCCATTACAACTGGTGCCTCCTCGACGTGGGCGGGGTCGTCATAACACGGCTGCGCGAAACTGCTGTGACGTCATTTACACGGCGCCGAGCAACGTTTCGTTTCGCGTGGCGCCGTCGAGCTCCCTCTGAATCCGTTCTTCGGCAACCAGAGTCAGGAACGTCTGGACCTCCTCCACCGACCAAGGAGTGGATTTTTTCTGAGAAGCCATCTCGTTCCAAGTCAAAAAGCAGTAAAAAAAGTGGTGTCTTGTCTCGCGTCTTGTTTTTATTTACATTCTAGGCGGTCGTCGCGCGGTTATGACGCTTCCAGTGACGACACTCATCGGCCAATCAGTGGAAGGCAGTCGGCTGACGTCACGTTTTAGTAACGCTTCGGCTCGCTTGGAACCAGGGCTGAGGTGATACCAAAAATGTACCCGGTTGCAGGTACTGCGTGCTAGTGGAAACACGCAAATAGCGCGCCGAGCCGAGCCGTACCGAGCCGAGCCGTGCTAGTGGAAATGCGCCATAAGGCCCCATCCACACGAACCCGGGTATTTTTGAAACCGAACTTTTATGGACCCCGGTTAAAAAATTTTGCGTCCACACACCACCGGTTTGATAAAAAATAACTCTGTCCACATGAGACCGCAAATCCGCCTCAAACGTGCATTCCAAAGCAGTAGGTGGCTATAGCACTCCAAACAGGAAGGCCATTTAGCCAATCACAAGGCTGGAAAAATTCAGCGCTGTCAATTTACTTAATAGCAGTATTTGGGCTTCCATAATGCAACTCCGTCAGCTGGTCACGTCGAGAGTGATACATTGGTCTCCATGGATACTACTTATACTGTTTACCGTCGCACAGTGTGACGTCAAACAATGTCGACAAGGAACCAAGAAACTGCGGTTTTCCTGTCCACACGTGACTGCTGAAACCGGAGTTTTCGAAAAAGTTCACCCTGGACTCCGGTTACAAAAAACTCTGGTTTCAGGAGCCGACAACTGCGGTTACGTGTGGACGAACGGTAAATCACGTATGTATGGGGAAGTATGGGGAAGACTGCTGACCTGACTGCTGTCCAGAGGACTATCATTGACACCCTCCATCAGGAGGGTAAGACACAAAAAGAAATTTCCAAAAGAGCAGGCTGTTCACAGAGTGCAGTTTCAAAGCACATTCACAAAAAGTCTGTTAGAAGGAGGAAATGTGGCAGGAAACGTTGCACAACCAAGAGAGAGGACCGCAGCCTTAACAGCATTGTGAAGAAGAGCCGCTTCCAGAATTTGGGGGAGCTTCAAAGACAGTGGACTGAAGCTGGAGTCCAGGTATCAAAAGCCACTGTTCACAGACGTGTCTGGGAAATGGGCTACAATAGCCGTATTCCCATGGTCAAGCCACTCCTGAACTCAAGACAACGGAAGAAGTGTCTGGCTTGGGCTATGGAAAAGAAGCACTGGACGGTTGCAGAGTGGTCCAGAGTCCTGTTTTCAGACAAAAGCAAGTTTTGTACTTCATTTGGAAGTCAAGGCGCTAGAGGCTGGAGGAAGGCTGGAGAGGAGCAAAATCCAAGTTGCTTGAAATCCAGTGTGAAGTTCCCACAGTCAGCAATGGTTTGGGGAGCCATGCCAGCTGCTGGTGTTGGTCCGCTGTGTTTCATCAAGTCCAGAGTCAATGCAGGCTGTGTACCCAAGAGGATTTTAGAGCACTACATGCTTCCATCTGTTGAAAAGCTCTTATGGAGATGATGATTTCATTTTCCAGCATGATCTGGCACCTGCCCACAGTGCCAAAACCACCAGTAACTGGTGTACTGACCATGGCATTACTGTCCTTGATTGGCCTGCCAACTCCCCTGACCTGAACCCCATAGGGCATTTGTGGGGCATTGTGAAGAAGAAGCAGAAAGACACCAGACCCAATAATGCAAATGAGCTAAAGGCCGCTATTGAAGCATCCTGGGCATCCATAACACCCTCAGCAATTGCCACAGGCTGATTGCCTCCATGCCACGCCGCATTGATGCAGTAATCCGTACAAAAGGATTCCCAACCAAGTACTGAGTGCATTAATTAACATTTTCAAATGTTTGATTTTGTTTTGCTGTTATAAATCTTTTTTTTTTACTTGGTCTGAGGAAATATTCTAATTTTTTGAGATAGGATTTTTGAGTTTTCTTAAGCTGTATGCCATAATCAGCAATATTAAAATAATAAAAGGCTTGCAATATTTCAGTTGATGTGTAATGAATCCAGAATGTATGACATTTTTGTTTTTTTTAATTGCATTACAGCAAATAAAGAACTTTATCACAATATTCTAATTTTCTGAGACAGTCCTGTATATATTATAATAGCGATTCTACAATGATTGAACGCCGATTCTGTATCGGTGAAGTATCCCTTTAATACATGACATTGTTGTCTTTCAAACCTCAGCTTACTCGACCTCTCTTATAGTTGGTAAAAGTGTTGAATTGTATCCTCCATTATCCACGCAAGACTAAACCACGCAATAAATAGAGAGAGGGGTAAATATAAAGGCTATTAACATTAAACTCAAAATAAAGAACAAACAAACCATAAGTTTGTTTCATTCGTAATATAGTAGGCCTACTTACCCCCAATCCACCGTTCTCCATTCAGCAGGACCAAAGAAGCGTGAGAAAGCTAAAAATAAAAAACTGAATTAGTCTTTTTCAAAGTTATTAGGCTATGTTCAACATGACTATAACCAACTTTTTGTTTTTATGTTTATTGTTTACTAACCTCCTCCCATATTGATATTGTGTTTCGTCGAACGTGAAACGTTGATCAGCACATGAAGAGTGATAGTTCATTATGTGTCTTATATATAAATCTGTATGCAGTTTCACTTTCACTCTGTATGGACCTTGCTCTCTCTTTTGGGAGTGTCGCCTCAAGATCAACACTCTCTCGGCGACGTAAAAACTCTTCAGAATGTTCTTTAGAGTCTGTCACACTTTTGACGGAGAAGACAATAAGCTGCCCTGTTTTTTTTGCCTCTAGTCAGCAATTGTTTGCTGCATATTTTACTTGCGTCTGCCTTCATGTATGTAATTCACTATTTCTCTAACAGTTTGTAAACAGTGCTCTGAACGGAGTTGGCATTCCTTTGCGATTGTCAAATACATTCTTTGACGTTACGACGAATGGGCGTGGCGTGGTGTTAGTGGATGTGGGGAGCTCTGCCTGGCCAGTGGTGGATGTCGATTGCAATGTATATAAGAGGGTTATGCCTCTCAGGTACTACATATACTGTAGTAAAACAGTATTATGAACATATAATATTTACTTGGACTGTTAAATCTTTACCAAATTCAAAGATGTAGGCCTACTGTGTCGGTTAACATTGCATTACAATTTGTGTCACATTATTATTTGTATTAAGGCAATTGGTCCAGGAGATTTTTTAACGCTATAGAATAAGTTTAAACTTTATTGGCATATTTAGACATTTTGAATTCAAATCAATCAGATCACATCATCGGGACAAAAAGCGAGCCAAAGCTGCATTTTTTTTTGCACATTGTCCCCTTCAACTTATTAGGTTCTATTGACATTGTTGGCTGTTTGGTTAGCGGCTGCAACACCGGTAGCATTTACACGGTCATTTGCAAGATCAAGGATCTTTCTCAGTGCAGATAGAATCAGCATATCCACTTCATCCTTCAATTCGGTTTCTTCATGGTAGTTCTTCAGGGGAAAGATGCAGTTCAGTGGGAATCCCACGGTATTACTGAGCTTCTCCATCTGCGAAAAAGCAATTCATTACTTGAGATGAGGTCTTATCTTTTGGGTCACTATTGTTAAAATGTTTCAGTTTTTTGTTCCGTTTAAAGTGTATTTGCAAAAAGAAAGAATCATTAGTTCTGTTCCTTTCCTTGAGAAAATAAACAATTTAAACTTTTTTGGACCAGTCACCCGTCTCCCACAATGCAGACATATTGAAAGCTAGAAGCTTTTATTTCTTGTAAGAGATTTTAGATACAGATTGAAAATGACATGAAAAGCGAGTTAGATCCAGAATGACCTTAAATTAAAGTTGTGCCATTGTAGTTGGTTGTTAGGTTCCATTCATAAAGACATCTATATATCTGGATAAAGGTTTTAAGGTTCTCACCTTAGAATGAATCGGAACAGTGTCAAATGCAGTTGTACAAATAATTATTGATACAGAACTCACCGCATTCTTGATGTTCGTGCTGCTGTAGACATTTTTAAGGTCTTTTTTCACGAGAGCGCACGATTTCTCATCGATTTTCGTTAGAATGGCTATTTGTGGAATCTCTAAATACAGAGAACAGAAACACAAGTCACCTTTTACGTTTGTCTTTAAATAAATTATTATTTAATCCTAAATTATTCTAGCAATAGAAAATATGACTCAGTTCTTTCCCATAGGACCCAATCAAACTTGAAAACAGTAATTTAACTTTGCTAGGCCACCAAATAACATTTTATGTCACCAAGGTCTCTGGCTGCAAGTCTGATCTCAGTCATTTTCTGAAACATGTTTGGGTCTGCCACGTGATTGATGTCCACAGCAACAACAAAGACCAAAATGTGTGCTTTGTCATTTGAAGTGGGGTTGTTGATGTAGAAATCGTTTGAGTCATCCAAAGGTGTCTTAGGATCGAACTGAGAGAGAGGAGATAAAAAAAAAGAGATTACAGGTTGAACTTATATTGTATGTTCACTATGAAGTGCAATATGAAAATATTTTTTTGAACATACTAGGACCACAAAAGTTTGGGAATGTCTTGATACATCGATGTATAATGCACCTATAAAAGCGGACAATAACCCGGTGACCACTGACCATAGTAACTACATTTCTTTACATCCATGTTAAAACAAAAGCCTGTCGTTTGGTTTGGTGATCCATATCCAATGATATTGGCCAGTTTATCAGTTAACAACTCATGTTTTTCATTTTCTCTGCAGAACCAGTTCACACTGTCACTATAGTCTCAAAGGGGATGTGGTGTGGGCTGGCAGTGAAAATAATGTCACTTTAGATATGAATTGAGCACGATATGATATGAGCACGCTCATAAGGACTCTATCCTTTAAAGAACCATTAGGCCTATCATCATTTGTTTGGACCACCTATATTAAAGTTGTAACAGTTGGGTCTTGCTCTTACAATTCAACTTATTTTTGGAACATTGGCAAGTTGAATGAAATGTTGTGCATTAGTTTAGAACGGAGATGGAGTCTATATAGTGTCGGAGTTATATGACCCACCTCTCAGCGCTAGAACCTTCAGTGGCCGTGTTGTAATAAAAGTTAACACTATAAACAACCATACCTTGTAATTATCTTTCACATATCCCTTCATGGCCAGTTTAATGTCCTCCAGTAAGATTCCATTGGTCGATTCCAAGCCCATGACGTCGTTGAGGACAAACGGGTAATATTGTCCTTCCATCCCTTTTTTGATTCGATGCGTTTTGTTATTAAAGGCCAAAGGAATTTCCAATGTAAAATATGCATTTGTGTATTTCATATATAGACACAAATATACATAAATTGTCGTAGCAGTTTTTCTGGACCAAAGACATGTGAGCCTGTGTCTGTGTTTCTAAACATCCTACAACTAGCTTTAACTATTTGCAATAGCAAAGAAGGATCAGTAGTTACATCAAGATGTTAATGAAAGGCGTGCGAGGACTTCTTCCTCAATGATCTTACTTTGAGGCTGAAAGACTGTCCGGCGGTTTTGGCCAGTACTCGGTCAGCATCTTGAGCGTTATTGGCATCTGCAAGACCGGTTATCCTGTTTTGACAAATACTGTCAACAGAATTGATGAAACTGGATTTTCCACTTCCAGCAGGACCACACAGAAGGATTCTAAGATGCTTGACATTGTCACTTTGAGGGCGGAATGACTGCAGCCACTCCAGCTCATCCTTTTTCTTGCTGTTTTAAAGAAAGGAAAATATATAATTATAAACAACATCTAAACCATGCATAATAAACATCATCTTAATTATTCAATTCAATGTTCAATTTTCATGTAGATCCTGCTGGTAAATGGTTGCCTTGGACCGGGAATGAGTATAAAACATTTCCCCTCGACCATCGCTCTCTCTTTTTCCTTGTTTGGTGCTTGGCTGTTGGCCTTATCTATTACTCTTTGAGCAAGTCCTAAAGTACTATTCTACAAGGTATGTGAGGGGAGTTGGAGGACAATTACTTAGTTGGGGCACCCTTTACATCCCACTAAACATTGGCCGTCGGATAGACGTGCAGGACATCTATTTTACGTCCAAACTAGGTCCACTATTTGGATGTCAAACTATGACCCAACTTGGATGTCATTTTTACGCTCAACATTTGACCTTTGAACTGGGAAGCCTACATTTTTTGGACTTCGTTTGGACGCCTCTGAGAGGTGCAGGAAATGTTTGCATTTGTGTTTTTTGTTGTTATTTTACATTTTCTGGTTTACTTATTGGGTCACCGCTGCGAGGCACCACCGCACTAGCGCCGAGGGGGGGGTGGTGCGGTGGTGGAAGTGGAAGAACAAGAGACGTCAGAGAACCCGGCGCAGTCGTTTGAGATTCATAATATCGTCTGGAGGCGCACACAGCTTTTGGCCGTGATAATATATAAATTATATGAAATAGATATTTATTTATAATATATTTTTTAGAGCTCCAGGACTCCTGCCAGAGCACCCGAAGTGTTCTAGAATATTTACAGAACACGGTTAAAAGCTGTGTGCGCCTCGCCATTGCGATACATCCACTGCAAACACGAGCGCATGGTACCGTAGCCGCAAGCTGCTCAGGGCCACACCTGTGGAACGGCACGTTTGTGGAAGCTCATTGTGGGACTGGCTAATAGTGGCTTTAATTCTGCACCAAGGTTGAATTTCTTGAACGTCTTGTGTATAGGCTGCTATATTTAGAACCCACTCGCACATATAGATATAAGCATTCATAAAGTAGCATGCCATGGGACCTTTAAAGTCAAGGGAGGCCGAGGACAGTTCTCTTTTAAGAGCGTTTTTCAAAGTGTGCAGTCAGTAGGTTAACATGCACAGCTTAATCCAATATGCTCCTCAATTGGAAAACTGCAATTGTCAGTTCACTTCGGGGCCGTATCATTTATCCGACACTCCATTTAAATAAATCGCCGTTTCTCGTTTTCCGACGCCAACGACCATAAACATATAAATAAAATAAATAAATGTTAAGTGTTAATATATGATTGCGACCTTACTCTGAAGGGACAACGTGATGATGTCACTACGTTCTCGCACAGGTCAAACTGTCACGTTGTGTAATGATATCAACATCAGTTGATACACCTCAGCACCTGAGGTGTATCATAAGACAATACACATGATCTATGAACATCTGGAAGGAGTGGACACATCCATGGATGACATCATAGCATGGGGAAGTACGAAAGCTGAACACGATGAGAGGCTAAAACAAGTTCTCAAGGCAACAAGAACAGCAAACTTAAAGCTGAATAAAGAGAAATGCCAGCTTGGGGTAAAAGAACTGACATTTGTGGGGGACATCCTGAGCAGCGAGGGCATCAGACCAGATCCTAGGAAAGTGTCTGCAATAGAAAACATGCCAAAGCCACAATGTAAGAAGGATACACAGAGATTTAATGGCATGATAAACTACATGGGAAAATTCATACGCAATCTCTCTGAACGCATGGCACCTCTGAGACAGCCGACTGAAAAGAAGTCATGAACATGAAAAGTCATGGAAAGAACTAAGGACACAGCTCACATTAGAACCAGTTTTGAGGTTCTATGATCCAGTGAAGCCCATAAAAATCTCATCAGATGCTTCACAGAGTGGGCTCTGAGCTGCTGGTAAAAATATGATGACTGGCAACCAATCGCATATGCATCACGCTCAATGACAGACGCGGAGATGCACAAATAGAGAAAGAACTGCTCGGCATAACATATGCCTGTGAAAGATTTCACCAGTTTGTTTCAGGACAGAACATAAGCGTTGAAACTGACCACAAGCCTCTGATCGCGTTGTTTCAAAAGCCGCTGAATGAGAATACATTCAGCGGCCCACAGAGAATACAGAGGATGATGATCCGGCTGCAACGCCACTCGCTGAATGTGACGTATACCCCGGGCAAGCTGATGTACACAGCGGACACCTGTGTAAATTCATCACTGAGGGGTGGCCCCATGATAAGCAGAGTTGTTCACCTGAAATCACAGAGTACTGGAACTGCAGGGCAGAACTGTCGGTGGTAGGAGACGTCATCTATAAAGGAAGCAAGATAGTCATCCCGAGGAGTCTGCGAAAGGAAATGCTCAAGAAAATACACAAAGGGCATCTTGGGATTGAAAAATGTAAGAAAAGAGCACGTGAAGTGATGTACTGACCTCGAATCAATCAAGATGTAGCAAATGAGGTGGCAAACTGCAGAACATGTTTGAGATACCACGCAAGCAATAGAGCTTAGCCACTTAAGCCGCACACAGAGCCTGACAGACCATATCAAAAGGTAGGCACTGACCTATTTGTTTCTGCAGGGAAAGAATACATTGTGGTGACAGAGTATTATTCCCTGTATCCAGAGGTCTGTAAACCGCGCACTACAACAGCAGAGGCTTTTATAACGTCTATGAAGGCCATATTCTCCCCTGGCGTGCCAAGCGAAGCCTTCACAGACAATGGGCCGCAATTTTCTAGCGCCAGTTTTGCACGCTTTGCGAAGAATGGAACTTTGCACACACAACGTCAAGTCCTGACTACCCGCAGTCTAATGGTTTGGCCGAAAAATTCGGATCCACAGAACTGTGAAGAGGTTGCTGTGTAAAGCAAAAGACAGTGGAGGTGACTTTTACCAAAGCCTGCTTGTGTACCACACCACTAGGGTGCGGTATTTCACCAGCACAACTCCTAATGGGACGTCGCCCTAGATCCAACCTGGCCCATATTCAGGAAAACCTGCTGAAACAACAAGAGGGGGGCAAAAGTACAGAGGGTTCAAAGGAGCAGCAAAACAAGCAAAACAGAAATTCCTACTATGATAAAGGAAACACAGAAACTACCTGAACTGCATACTGGTGATTATGTGAGGCTCAAAGATAAAAACAAATACATGGTCACAGAAAGCAACTGTTATAAATGAAGTGCATCCAAGGTGTCCATACACCATTCAAAACAGAGGAGGGAGCAGTGCTGAGACGGAACCGGCGAGACATTATGGGACCAGCCACAGCAGATCAAAGAGCTGATGCTGCTGCTGAACAACCTGTGCGCTCAGTTGCTGGAGAACAACCTGGACACTCGGATAGCTCATCACCTGAGGGACCAGTTCCTGTGCAAGACCTTCCCTTCAGAAGAGGTTCCAGGGCTGGGAGGCCACCACAGAGGCTTATTGAACACTTTTAGGGGATCATGAGTATTGTTGTAAAGTTATGAGTTTATACTTTCTCTGGAACATTCTATAATGTTCTTACACTGCAGTTGAAAATAATTTTAAATTAATAACGCTGTTTGCAGTTAATAATTACAGTTCATAAGAGTTAAAGATAAGTATTGAAAAAGGAAGTATGTATTGTCTATATAAATGTTTTACATTCTTATTTTAAGAAAGGGAGATGTAATGATATCAACATCAGTTATATTACCCTACAACTGGGTCCGAGAGGACTGTAATTTCATCTGTGCTGTATGCCATGCATATCAGCACACTTGACTTGACTTATTAATAGACGCAGAGCATGCGCAGTTGGACTGGCGCATTGCATGTTTATTTTAGTACCGGGTTAACAACATCGCCATAGAACCGTACACAAAGCTACTTGCGTTTAGCGCTTCTCATTTGCGTTTCAGACTAATAGTTAAAATAGGACCCTTCATCTTACCAAGGTCACTTGCTGCTAGTCAGTCATTTCTTCGTAACAAATTCTTTGGTCTGCAACAGATTGATTGTGTTGACAGGCGAACAACAAAGACCAAAATGTTGAAAAGACGTCCACAAGCAACCACATTTGGACTATAAATTTTCCTTACACAGAGGTCCCACGGCGTCAGACATTAGAGAGACATTCGGTCGTTCGTCGAAATAAAAGACTTGCAACTATTGGCTTACAAGACTATTTCCCGGTTACACGAGAGCCCCCAAACTCGCTGACTTTTTTAGATAGAACCTAAAGGCCTATTTTAGGGTTCCGTTATTCAGACGCAGAGATAACGTTAGCGGTACCGTAATTTTACACAGGATCTTGTTAGCCTGGCGAGTGGATAGTGCCTACGGTTCCTCAGCCTAAGGAGAACTGGTCGTGTGGAATTGCCGCTCTCTTTATCCTACGTGTGGGGATAGCGAGTAACGGGTCGCCCTCATATACGCGGGCCTCACTCTGACCGTCGCCGTCGACTACTCAATGTCTGGATCTTTAAATTTTTTCATTTCTCTTTACAACAAGACATATAAAAGGTTGAGTTTCATTGTTTTGTTTTTTTCCCTAACAAAAGCACCCGCTGATAGGCCTCACCTCACGTGTATATAGGTAACAGTGAGCGGCTGGTGCGTGGAAGAAGAATGGCGGCTGGTTGGGACTGAAAATATTGGAGAGGATATGGAGAAGAACCAAGTCCATCGGCGTCATGTTATTTTATATTCTTACTATCGCCTACTTCTTATTATCCATAGAAAATAAAATCAGTAATAACAGATGTCTTACTTGATTTCTTAAAAACACATCATTATTCAATCCTATCTGTTTTTCGAGATTAACACAGGGCTAATGAAAAAGACAGAGCATTTTATAATGGATGTGGGATTGGTTTAGCCCTACAATTAACTAACTCAAACAGTAGGTCTACGTTTGCAAGCACCTTCATACACTAAAGACATATACCCACATGAAAAATTTAATTGTGCATTGTTGCCAGTTGTTGATATTCACAAATTGTACAAATTTGATGGGCTAGGTCATACACAAGGATGCAAAAAATGATTTACCTCCGGCCATAGTTTGCGCTGGTCAATTATGCTTAGCTCTTATTCGATTCAACGTTTACTGTTTCCAATTTTAGGCCTAACATAGAAAAAAATGTTCCGTGCTTGGAAAATGTCTTCAAATGTGGCTCGAGGTAAACAAACTGAAGACACGCGCGTAAATGGGGCGAGACGTGGTTTCACACGTCTAGTCCAGACGTCCAAGCAGGCGTAAATTTGTTGGTCCCATTCTTACATACGCGCCGTAACGTCACCAGGCCGTTCACCACGTTCCTTCCAGTGAACGTGCGTGACAGTCGACGCCTGCCTCTGATTTGCTTGCCGGCCGTCCACTTCCCAATTCAATAATTCCACACGTTCAGACGGCGACGGGAGGGGAGGTATAGCATTCCTTCTCCTTCTTTCTGGTAATCCTAGAATTTGGCACGATCCACTCGCGCATATGGGCGTGGTAATCGGCCTGCCCTTAGATTTGGCACGATCCACTCGCCATACCTTGCGCAGTAAAATATCCCCCCTTAACGTTGCCTTAAGTGCGTTCGCCCAAATTCCTGACTATGGCGACTAACCACACTACGGCCCTGCGCTAGCTCGCAAGGAACCTGTGATTGGCCCAGCTAACCCACATCAATCAATGGACGCACATTCCCATCTCCGTCCTCCGTCTCCGTCAAAGTTCTTCTCGTATCCTTTTCCTCCTTCGCAATATAAAATCAGTTTGCTTTATCAATGCTTATCCGCTCCAGCTCCCTCAACTGTCTCGAGACTCAACCTTAAATCGTTCAGACTCAAGAGTGTGAAAAAGACCGCTAACCTAAAGCTACTGCTACTCTTCTTCCGCTACGATTTCCACTTCCACGCCAACAGATTCGTTCGTTGCTCCCCCTACTGTTCTGGCGGAGAATCCCCTTGCAACACGCGCAATCCTTAAGGAACCTTACGGGGACCGTAAATCAAAACGTGTCTAAAACAAGTCCCTTGTGTAAATTACGTGCTTACGTCTCTGCGTCTAAAACGACCCTAAATAGGCCTTTAGTCCTCCTGGTTTCAGTCTTCAGTGGCAGCGTTAGGCAGAGCGCTAGCTATTAATGCTAGTGGTTTTCATTGTTTTGGCAGACCACAATCTTTCGGCCTCTCCCACATAAATTTGCTTT
>OLKM01006670.1:0-13662 GCA_900291075.1 Melanogrammus aeglefinus
CGCTAACTCACAAGCGGCGACCCGTGCGCGCAGCTGCTGCGGGAACGGGCGCTCCGCATCCGCGAGGAGGCAGCGGCGGCTGACCACGCACGAGCGACGCGGCAGCGAGCTGCCAGATGGGCGCTACTGGGAGCAAAGAGGAGCGCAAGCCAGCACGCGGTGCGCTCCAAGAGAGCAGCGCAAGGGGGCGAGTTCATGAAGCAGAGCCGCGCCGACTGCCTGAGGAGCAGTCGGCGGCGGAGGACGGCAAGAGCCAAATCATCGAATGAGCAACAAGAAGATGAGCAGCAGAGGAACAAGATAGATTTCGACAACTGGATGACCATCCAAGAACTGCTGACCCACGGGAGCAAGTCTCCGGAGGGCACCCGGGTGTACAACTCGATCCTGTCGGTGACCACCGTCTGAGCTCCCCAGGCCCGCCAGGCTGGTTTGGGCGTTGGGCCGGGGGTGGGTGGGGTTGTATTATATGCTGACGGAGATGTAATGTACTGTAGATAGAACACTCGCTGGGGGGGAGAGTGGGGGTTCCCACCTCTATTCGTCGTGGGCTTTGTAAAAACGAACCGAGAAGAGCCTTTTTTCTTGAAGGAACTGAGGAGCTGCCACAATGGTCCCGGAGCGTTCCGCTGAGGTGGTCCGTTGTTGGGGGGTTGGACGCGGCGTCGCTGACATGGATGGAAGGCCGCCTTTGCAGAATATCTTAAAAATGCTTACAATAATCTTTTCTACTTTGCCACTTGCTCTTTGAATTTATTGGTTATCAAGAATGCAAGTATTCAAGTTTTTGGAAAGGAAGTCGCACGGACCGTGTGCCGTTTAAAATATATATATTAGCACATTTACAAGAACGTTTTTTATTTTATTTTTTTGGGCTTGCAGTTAATCCTTCAGACAGTATTTTACTGAGGTGCATAATGTAATCGTTTTGAGAAATAACAATCCGGCTATTTTCTTGCAAGGTTTAACAATTAATTTATAGAATTTGTAAATAAAAAAAGTGCAAAAATACAAAAGTCGGGTTTTTGACTGTTATGAGAACGCCCATGGCCAATGGCGCTTCGTTATTTGTGTGTAACTGTTTAGACAGCCAGTTTGTATTCCATCTGTTACATATACTTTCAACAACAAATATCGCCGTAATCGTTGTGTTCTTGTAGGTCGGGGAGCACATCCTACCTGTCTTGTTCTTAACATGAGTTATCTCTGTTTATCTTTTATTGTTAATTGGCACTTGTAAAGTTGCTTCTTGATTTCGTAGGGGCTACACATATAGGGCGAAAAAACAGCTTAACGAATCCTTTTATGTCATCCACCTTTTTGCTGTCCTGTAAAATTGGAGAGAAATATAATTATTGGTTTTATAATATCGATGAGCTTTCACACGTTGGAGGTGTTTGTTTTATGTGTTATACAATGGAGCCTGGAATAGAAACAGTGCTGACAAAATGGAGGTCTTCTTTGAGTGAATGTGTGTAATGTCCTAACTTTAAGTGGCTAAACTATATGGCACTGGTTGGACAGTTACTAGACATTTACTAGACAGATTGAAAGCCTCGTAAAAGCCCAACAGATTCATTCTATTAAAGTTTTCATTCATTCTTGACTTCTCCTTTAAACAGGTTCTAACGCAAAATTACAAAACTTGCATTGTTCAAGGTAATTTGTATTCAACCTTGCAAACTCTCACACTCGCAGTAGTGTGAGCGTAAGAATATAAATAGCAGATGTACAGGTTTTACTTTCATGCTTTGAGACTTGAACAGAACCCCAATGTGACCTGCTTTCTCCAGAATACAAATTCTATGTGTCTGTTGTCAGGGCATGCAGGCGATAGTGGCTATATATACTTAACATTTTTAAAATATTCTGCCTAATCAGTTGATTTAAACAGCTTTCTCTAAGCAATACACGGTGGGTAATAAAATCATTCATTAAAACGGAAAAACAAAAACCACAGTTGGATAAACAGTAGACCATATATAACTCAACTAACACACTAAAAATGTAATCAACATGCAAGGTAGCGTGTTTTCCTTATCAAATGTTTACATTTTAATGTGGGGGGGGGTGGTACATCATTGGGAAGGGAGAGAGGGTGGGGGGGTATGATTATGATAATGAGAGTAGCCAGGGTTGCGAGCTCTGCCTCTTCCTCTATGTCTCCTCCAGGGATAATTGATTACTTCTTCTTTAGGAACCCGGCTGAAACCAGGCGCCTGTGATGTATTTATGTGTCGAGTAAAATCCCCTGGACACTACTCTTAAACTGGGAGATTACATTATGGGCCTAGCTTGGAAAAACAGAAAAAGAATGAAAGAAAGAGAGAAGCAAAAAAAAACCTTTTGCCATTCCAGTTCAGGAATGTCACCCACCACCAATTGTGTGAGAGAGACGAGTTGATCACGTTTAACACAGCGCTAAATATAGACGCACACTATAGTCACTTAGATCTTCCTGAGTCGCTTAGGTAACGGCCTTTGCTCCTGACTCAATTGCAAGAGACCCTGTGTCTCTGTAATGTCTCTGTCTAGAGTGAGGCCTTCTCCTCGGGGGCCGAGCGAGCCTCGGGGTCGGACCCAGGGAGAGGGACTCGCTGTTTTAATGTCAGCCGGGAGAAGGGGTGACATTCCAGTGCTCTCATCCATTAAGTGATAGGAAGAGCTCCTCTCTCTGCGGCGTCGCTTGTTTCATCCCATGAAGAGCAGGCGCCGCGCTGAACTCAACTGCTACGGCTTTTATTCTCTCCTTGTCCCAAGTGCACGGACAGCTCTCTATCGGTTAGCCTGCACACCTCACTAGCTCTGGCTGATCCCCAAGAGGTACAAAAGACTATGTCAGGACAAAGCCTTTGTTGCAATGGTGGTATTGCAGTTCTGCATAAGCAAACATAACGTTGGAATCGTGTGAAATAGACGTTCAGGATTGATTGGGGTGGCTTCGTGAAGGGCATTGTTGTGAGGTCACCATAACGTTAGCCCATTACGGAGCCCTGAACTCAAACCAATTGCCTTTTGGTGATGGTAATATTGGTTGTTGATTTGTCTTTAATTTCAGTCTTGAACATTTTGGAGGCAAGATTCGGTCAACACAACTTTTGCCACAGCAATGAAATTCCCTCATCTAAAACAATCAATCCTTTTCACCGGCTGTCCCCACAGGTGATTGAATGTGTGTCTCGGCTACCTGCAGAAGTCGTTTTCTGACTGAAGACTTGTAGATGAAACAGCACAAGCTGCTGGCTACACACACAGATGTGCTGAATGTATGCTGCTGTATTTGGGCATGTTTCAACATCAGCGGAAAGATATGAGGCAATGGCGTGGATCATGTTCATACTATTAGACATCCTTTGGTTTGAAATGGGACATTTGCAGTATTCACCATATTGATCAGGGATCCTCTTCTGAATAAAATGCAGCAAACTCAAAGTCAAATGCTTTTAAGATGCATTCATGATTAGATCTTGAGCATAACTTCATCAAAATATATTTTGTTGAATTTTAAAGTTTTTGTTATAACCTCAGTGTGCAAGGATATCAGTCATGGATCACAGCAAGTATGAGCTATGAGTATGAGTATGGCTGATACAACTTTGGTCTACATTTTTGTCCATCTTCTGTTCAACTCCTCACCCCAAAACATGTTTTTTTTCTGAACTCTAGGTTGATAAAGGTTTTCTAAACTATGACCACCAACCCCTCCACGTCTCCGTGAAGACGAGAAGAGACTTGATTCAGTCGAGGGTAGCCTAAGTAACCTCTATCCCGAGACATGTTGGTTTTCCCGCCTCATCTCATCCGTGTTGACAGCCAGGATAGATGAGAGGCGCACACGCTAACCCAACCTAATGTATCACACGCATGCATGCATAAATTTAATAATAAAAAAGAATCAACGTCTCATTCTGATTTATCACAAGCATAAGATGAAGCAGCAGAGAGCGCGTTACAATGACGAAAGACGTGTGTGTGTGTGTGTGTGTGTGTGTGTGTGTGTGTGTGTGTGTGTGTGTGTGTGTGTGTGTGTGTGTGTGTGTGTGTGTGTGTGTGTGTGTGTGTGTGTGTGTGTGTGTGTGTGTGTGTGTGTGTGTGTGTGTGTGTGTGTGTGTGTGTGTGTGTGTGAGTATGTGAGTGTGTGATGGAGAGAAAAGAGAGGTAGAGAAGAGAGCGTATGGATAATTAGATATGACAGGAATTTGCTATGTCCCACACCTTCTCTCACGCTGCTCTGAGAGGCTTTGAAAGGCAGACACGTTTTTAAACAAGACGACAGCATTGACAACAGACAATGTAAGATGAAGTGTTACTCTATTACACTTCATATTTGCAGTGGTGTATCTAGGGATGAAGGTTTTTTTTCGTCCTCTTTCCAAACATAATGCTTGTCGTGTTTGTGTGGGGGTGGTTGGGTTAGTCAGGGGGGGGGGGAATCTGTCGTTCTTGTAAAAGCACAAATACTTACTTTGACTTTACTTTTTCTTTTCCCCCTTGACTCGTTTCAGCGCAGGGTTTCAATTAGACATGACATGGCTGTCATTAATGATGGGTGTAATGAATGATGGATGTGGGTGGGTGTGGGTGTGGGTGTGGGTGTGGGTGTGGGGTGGGTGTGGGTGTGGGTGTGGGTTGTGGGTGTGGGTGTGGGTGTGGGGGTGTGGGTGTGGGTGGGTGTGAGGGCTGTGCTTCTCAAATTGTGAGGGTCATGTGAGAACGCTAGGTGCAGCTCATCCTGTTAGCTCAGAGCATGGTGAAAGGGATCACCACAAGGTATCGGTGACTGGTGGTGAAGGACTGAGGTACAGGACCCCCCAATGATCCTCGTTTCACTCCCCTGTGACGGTAGTAAATTAGTATTCTGGATCCTGGATCGGTAACAGGTAGACTCTACCTCCCATCCCAACCAAAGCTCATCACCCCAGAGGGAGAAACCGATAGGAAAGTGGTTTACAGTATCTTATCTTCCTAATAAAAAGGAGGGGTCACATTTTGAATTGCTGTTAAGTCCATATGATACATTTTTTTCAAACTTTATTTTTTTTTTTGCACCGGAATGTATCGGAGACATTTGTTTGAGAGTCCAAACTAAAATAAAGTTTACCCCCTTTAACGTTGGGTGTTCCTATATAATAATGCCTATATAATAAAGTATGGCAAATTCAACTGCACCCAATTGGGTCAGTGACTCGCTGAAATGCCGCAGACAAAAGTATTTGACCCCTTGAACTTCGCGCGGTCCCCATTAGGGTCAAAAGGTCATGCTGCCTTCTTTCTGCTCGGTTCCCCAGGCAGGGGGCCGTAACTCAGGGACCACCCTCTACCCCCCCCCCCCCCCCCGCCCCCCTGTTTCCCACAGGGTCCCCAGAGCTGGTGGAGCTGCTGGGTCGGATCACACGGGGCACCCCGGCCTTCCGTCCTCCGCTCTGGGGATTTATTGGCTGCCAGCGTGTTTATCCCGTCCACACATTCCACGCCATAGCCCTCGGTTAGCGAGCGGCGAGAGGCAAACGAAAACACACAAAAAAAAGAAGAGGGAAAAGGGTGGGAGGTGGGAGGAGGGGTGGGGGTGGGGGTGGAGCGCTCATTCCTTCCAACACCTCCACAAGCTCCCAGTGGATACAACATGTCCCAGAGAACGCCACGGGCCGGGGTCAGTGCCGGCCATAACCTGCTATTGACCAGAGAGCTTGTATGGGACTAGTGGTTGACATTGCGTTCCATTGTCCCAGAGAGATTTGAACTTTTCCAAACATTTAGCAGCATTAGATTTGGCTTGAATTTTTGTGAAATTATCTTGGAGATTTGAAATGCAATCTTAAATAATTTCCCATTCTTCAAAAAATCTATTTTAAATATGTCCAATCTGCTGTCGTCTGTAGCTTTCTGTCACACCGGCCCCTTGTCTGGTCAAAGAAAAGTGTAGAGCATTGCTAACTACAACATCGACTGCTCCAGTGGTTCCATTGGACGCACGATGGCGGTACATGCTTCAGTGGTTCCATTGGACGCACGATGGTGGTACATGCTCCAGTGGTTCCATTGGACGCACGATGGCGGTACATGCTTCCTGGGCTTCCTGTCATGAAGCTGGATCAACAACAGTAGGCTCTCAGGTTGGTCCGTCGCTGACTTCAGTTGTCCTTTATCCAACCCACTGAGGATGAAGGCTTTATCGAGTAGACGTGAGATGTATCCCACACTGTGACGGTTCTCTGTAGAGTAGGGAACCAGGCCAGGGCCAGCATAAGCCTCCGCTGAGGTCCTCAGACCTGGGGAAGAGGCTTCAGCGGCCAACAGCCTCTCCTTGACCCTGAGATTGTGGCATACAGGAGCTGGGAGCTGGGAGCTGGGAGTGTGTGTGTGTGTGTGTGTGTGTGTGTGTGTGTGTGTGTGTGTGTGTGTGTGTGTGTGTGTGTGTGTGTGTGTGTGTGTGTGTGTGTGTGTGTGTGTGTGTGTGTGTGTGTGTGTGTGTGTGTGTGTGTGTGTGTGTGCACTATGCAATAAAGCAAATGTCTTATATATAAAAACCGAAACCAATGGCATTTTAATGTCAATGAAGACATCAAAAACAGTGAAAGTATTGTACACGTCAACGGTAATCGAATAAAGAATGTTCGAAAATTCAAAATATCTTGGAATAATACCATCACCAATACGGATGAACACAAGGTGCAGATCCTGGGCGCTAGATGTGGGGCTGCGTTTCAGAAATGGAACGAAATTGAAACATATTTCTCACGGATCATCGCGTCTCCCTGCCCAACAAGAGTTAAGTTTTGAACTGCTTGTGTACGGTCGCGCCTGTTGTATAGTGTGCAGACATGGGACATGTTGGCAAGTGAAATTAGAAAAGTAGAGGTTGTGTGGAATGGATTTCTTCGGAAGATTGTAAGGGGAGGATACAAAAGAAAGAATGCTCCTGATCGATACAAAAACACGGTAACCCTAGACGGTGAAGTAGACTGGAGTTATCGGCTATCAAACAAACATCTTCGTGAAATAACACACACTGCTCCAATCGACAGGTTCTGCTACTCGCAGCAACTCAAATATGCTGCACATGTATGTAGAATGCAACATAACGAGATACAAAAGTAAGTCCTGTCTGATAGGGATGCACCGGGGAGGGTGTGGAGTGGCTTTGAGAGGATCTTGGGGCTGGACCGCTTACAAATAAGGAGGACCACGATGAATAAATCAGAACTTACGCGACTATTGCAGCAAGTGCTGCAGATAGAAGCACCCAAAGGATGCTAGTGCTCCAGAAAGGGGAAAAATTATGATGATGATGATGATTATGTGTGTCTGCGCATTTGTGTTGCTGTGTATCTTTGTGTGTTTATTTTTGTGTGTGCTTGTTTCTTTGTGTATCTCTTATGTTTATGTGTGTATGTTTGTCTTGATGAGTGTGTCTGTGTCTTTGTCTATCTCTGTGGGTCTAGGTGTGATCACTTGCCTGTGTGTCTCTGTGTGTGTGTCTCAGAGTGTGTGTGTGTGTGTGTGTGTGTGTGTGTGTGTGTGTGTGTGTGTGTGTGTGTGTGTGTGTGTGTGTGTGTGTGTGTGTGTGTGATGTTGTGTGATGTGTGTGTGTGTGTGTGTGTGTGTGTGTGTGTGTGTGTGTGTGGAAAGACACAAATTAGAGAGAAAGGAACACTACGACTCGTTATCAGTTACATTTTCATCAGCAAGTTAGTATTATCAATTCAATGTTACAGCGAAAGCATACATTTATGGTCAAGCTCAATCGAGCATGAAATGAAGACCGCCAGGGTGTTCAAGGACAACTCAGTCCCTCAATGACCACTATGTATTCACTCACAGTTGGAAAACACTTGGGATAAAAGCATCCACTAAATGACATGTATACATTTACATTTGTTTTTATTTCATTCTCAACGTGTGAACTCAACCAGTCTGAATGACCAACTGCTGATCCCCACTTCCCAATGGTGGTGATTTGAGAAGAAAGAAAATCCATCATAGCCATCACTGGGATAAACCCAGGTAGATATCAGCCGACAGTAGCCGCTATGTCATAACAATGAGGTTCTGTTCATGGGCCACTCTCAGGGTTTTAATGGCATCTCACTAAAGTCCACCAGAAGAATAGATTAAAAACAAACAGAAGATCATAATCCCCTACATCTTCCTCATGATGCACACATTGGCCCAAAAAGGGGGTGGATTCTCACAATGAAGCCGTCGGCCCGTTGAGATGAATCACTTGAAAGACGCAAAAGAGGCCTCCCCTGTACTTCCAGTATAAATCTGCGATGGCATCGGTTGGTTCTTAGAGTGTGGGCCAATTACCAAACTAATGTCTAGAAAGACTGTGTGTGTGTGTTGTTTGTGGAGGTTAGGAACTCTTGTTTCCTACCTGTATCGATTTAGAAGTTTGAGAGCGCCCGTTAATCAGACCTTTGGGATAAGGTTGCTACGTCGGTGCTGCTAGTAGATGAAATCAGCCCACCAGGGCTCATATATTTCCCCCTCCATCGAGCTGTGGCTCATTCAGCCTACACAATCAACTTTATGTCCTCCTCAAACTAGAGGCAGATTCAATACATCCTTACTGCCCTCCTTCAAACACTCTCATTTGTCCATTTGACATTTATGAGATTTAAGGAAGAAGGAAATAAAGCCTAGTTCCAAGGGGATCCAATAAAAGTCCCCTGGTAGATTTTCCGACAATAATACGATGATATGTACACCATGGCTACCAGCTCCCAGCAGAGAAGCCTGTTGGGCCAGTATCCAGCCACATGCAATTGCTTTAATTGCACCTTTATTGACAGAAGACCTTAACGGTCTTCTGAGAGCAGGTTCTGGGCTGCCCCTAAAATGGCTTTAAAAACACTCCAGGTAGTCTGACCCAAGTCCGCTCAACGTCATTTGCCAGAGTGGCCACAGGCCGGTCGAGCCCATAGTTGCCAAAGTGTTCCGTGAAAGCTCATTGGTCCAGGGTGGGCACTTGGACACAGGACGTTGTTACTTAAGCATTCCTTAGAAGGACTATACCTTGCTATAAGTAAGAACAATAGATTTTCTGTTACACACCTCTTTGCACGGGACTTTCTGTAAAGAGAAACCTGAGGTTATCGGAATGTCTTATAATGGGCGAAACCTGATCTAACTATTAGGGAACTCCACCTAAATGAGGTCTATGCACAGGGTGCAACCTCAAAACACTTGACAACACATGAACACATCCCTTACATGAAAATCTTTGCATTACGATGATACCTCCTCCCGTAAACGTTCTACATCCCCCAAGAAAACACAGCAGCAGCAGCAGCACACCACCAGTCGCCAACATGGAGCCATTTTCCGTCCTCCACATCACAGGGTTTGGATTGCCTCTGCAATATGAGTCACCTAGCTTCGATGAATACAAGACAATATTTCATCCAGCTGCTGAACCAACACACAAGGACATGCTTCTGACCACATCAACGATGGTTATCTCCCAGAAGAAATAACAGACAGAATGGACAGGCTGCCAAACTGACAAAGACAGGCGACAAGACGAGGTGAGAGAAGCAATGCGTATAAGCCTCCTGGACTGTACAGCCGGACATCTGTCCAGCCCAACGCCCCCGCATCGCGCATCACCCCCAAAACGCCTCCCTTTTTGCATTTCATAGGACGACATGGTATTTCTCACGATGCCTCCTACCTTCAGCCCTGTGTGAGACCTAACCAGCCTAATCACCCCTACACACACAGACACTCCCTTGTACGGTTTGGAGAAAGAAGTCAGTGCCCTCGAGAACAAACCATAGAGGGGTGTCAGTCATTGGTTGTAGCGGCCAGGCGTTGGAGGGGTGAGGGGGGTCTGAGTGGGCTTGTTGCAGCACAGCAGCGCTTCACTCTCTGCTGCTGCTCAGATCCTTAGGTTCTTCACTATAGGGACTATTCTCCTCAGCCTTCTGGAGCTGAATAACCTACAGTTAGTATTGTACTACTTGTTTATCTTTTATTGGGTTATGTGTTGATAGTTTATCAGAAACTTTGATCTAAAGGGACTTACAGTTAATTTATTTACATAAATGTCATTATGTCAGGATTTAAGCTCAGGGCTGCTTACATACTCTACTCTTCAAATCCAGAACCTTTTCCAGAATAATCTGGGTGTCATAAAACACTATCCTGCCCCTGCAATTAATCATTTTATACTGCTCAATTCACGAAAGCCCAGTGTGTAGATGATGCCTGTAGAAATGGCAGAATGATTGAGGAGTAGGTGTTGGAGAATCTGTCTAATACTAATGAGACCTTGGGGAATAAACAGACAGTCCATCGCTTGCAACCGATATAGACAATACCTACTAAGGTTGTGTTCGCGCTTCTAGAAATTCATCATACGTTGAAATGGGGGTCATGGTTGAAAGCTGACCCAAACAATTTGGGTCATGGTTTGAAAGTTTAGTCCTTGTGTGGAAGATCTGTTTCACACCAGAATCAACCCAAATCCTCGAAAAATAATCACTTGGTCTGTAGTTAGTTTAACATCTAAAAACATGTATGTCCATACAAAATGGGTTCCTTGGTGGTATTGTGGTGGACTAAGTCTGACAGGGTGCACAAAGTGTGTGGGGGTCATTTTAGAGTCCCGAAAGAGAGAGGGCATCCTTGAAAACATGGATCACAGCGGCACTCCAAAGTAGCCAAGGCCTGGCTACTGGGTCTACATCCCAGTCCTCATGCACTGACCAGCAGGGGATTACGCATGCAGGGAGACTAAAACACTACCCTCTATTGGTATGACTAGCAGATATATGCTCTTGGTTGATATGCTGTTTCCAGCAGAAGTGCTCTGCTATTGGGATTTCAATTTCAAGGACAAAAGAGCTCATGCTAAAGTGGTTACATTTTCTTAGCATTGGTCTGGATCTATTATATCTGTGGTAAGAGAAAACTGCCCTGTGCTGGAAGTTTGCTGCAGTTGAACACAGCCTTAACTTGAGTTGTGTAACAGCCCTTAAGTAAATGTTGATCGGACAAATTCTTGCTGAGTTTTTCCCCCCCAGATTCCTTCCCTGACCAGCCCTAACCAAGCCAAAGCAGTACCTATAACACAAACTTCTAATCCTAAAGTAGATTCTCGTGTGGACCAGTTTGAATAAAACCTAAAATCTTTATCCTTAGAGATAACACATTAATATAAAACTCTATATAATTACTTATCTCAGATTGATATAGGTACAATTATATATTAACAATATTTAACATATCATAAAGTGTGTTTGAATACTGGAAAATAGGTCATAAGTAGTCCTTAGATGTGGTCGAGTTAGCCTCCAGGGTTCTGTGTGTGCGTCGACACCCATACTCAAAGGGGTCAGCCCAAGATGACACAAGACTTGTGGCGCCTTTCTAGACCGACACAGCTAGTCTGGGCAGCATCGTGGGAAACCCCGCAAGGCTCCGATACACGAGGTGACAGCATGCCGGTTTGAACCGGACAAGAGCACGGCCCTATCAGCGGAGACAGGCGGCCCAGGCCTGGACACAGGGCACGCCACGCCGCCACCCCGACACACCACCTCACGGCACGCAGCACCCCGACACACAGCCTCACGGCAACACACTCAACACACACCTCACCGGCAACACACTCAACACACACCTCAAGGCAACACACACTCAACACACACCTCACAACAACCCACTCAACACACCTCACGGCAGACACACTGAACACACACACTCACAGCAACACACACCAACACACACACCTCCACGGCAACACACTCCACACACACACCAGCCCGCTACACACTCCACACACACACCACACCTCACGGCAACACACACCTCACGGCAACACACTCCACACACACACCACACCTCACGGCAACACACACCTCACGGCAACACACTCCACACACACACACGGCAACATACACCAACACACACCTCACAGCAACACACACCAACACACACCTCACAGCAACACACTCAACACACACCAACACACACCACACCTCACAGCGACACACTCCAACACACACTACACAGCAACACACACACAGGTCACAGCATCACCGCGAGGCCACACACTGAAACACACGCACAGGTCACAGCAACACACTCCAACACACACCACACAGGTCACAGCATCACGGCCACAGGGGGGGGGGCATGCGTTAGTGGAGGGAAAGGAGAGTCGGGCCGCTCCAGACGCTAGTCTTACCCAGCAGGAGGGGGGCAGCGGGGCCCGCCCTGAGCTCGAGAACATGTTGTTACACAACATTGCCAAGCAGCATAGGGTGAACAGAGATGAGAGAAGAGGGGGGGAGGGTTAAGAGAGAGTGGACACCCCCCAAAGCCCCCAGCGGTGGGGGGACCCCAGAGTGTGGGGCAGAGACCGCAATTAGCGCACGGGGCGGAAGTTACAATAGAGACGTGCTACCGCTAACGGCTAGCATGGTTTTACATACACACATGGTGACACGGGAAGCACACACACATTAGACTTACTTCCTATACTGGAAGAACTGAGACTATAATTGCAAGCCACGTATTAAATTGGATGTATAATCAGAGGATGTCTTCCATAAATTCATTCTTGATACTTTTTCAGTTCTACCATCTTTTATAATGTAAATGTATATGATTTGCCATAACATTACCATATATCAGTAGTCAATAAAGGCAGTCTGTTGAGGCTGCGGGAACGTTTCCATGCAAATGTAATCGCTTCCCCATGTATCTGAACTTGATGGAGGCAAACTCTAAGAGAGACAACGAGAGAAGCACGAAGAGCACACGTGTCTCACGTAATACACCTCAGCAGACCTTGGCATGGTGACCACAATCATTTCACAGTTGAGAACCGAAGTCTCCCTACTTCGACGAGAGTGGAGAAAAGTCGCCATCAACTCGACGCTGAAGCCTTGGCTCCAGTAGGTGAAACAGAGCATTTCTTGAAACGGGAAGAGGGATTGATTAATTGATTTCGGATCACCGCGGGCTTTCAAGTCGGTTGGAAACGTGTTCACCTGGAAGCCATCTTTGGATCCCAAACGCTAGACGGGTGAGGGGAACTGAATGCGGAGCCCGCATCAGTTTCCCCTCACCGTATGCTAAGCGTTTTTGGATCCAAGGATGGGCCGTCCGGGCGACATAAGGACCCTTGAGTGCAGACCTGAATCAGAGAGAGAGGGCTCCCTCCTACCTTCGGAACATGCTCTTTGAGGATCATGGAGGAAGCACATGAGGAGGTTCTGATCTCCGCCTGCTTCCAGCTTGTCACTGCGGAGCCCTAGGCAGCTGCCGAGGGTTGAGGCGGGCTGGTTTCTGGGCGGACGGAGACATCAGAACATCAGTCAGGGAGGTGTGGAAGCAACACGACAACAGGGTTCACTTACGATCGCGGCAGACGGCGCTACGGCAGGAGACTGCCAGAGTTACGAGTGGAAGAATGATTTCACTTAAGCTGTTTAAATTGGAGATCGAGACCTCAACGGTATTGAAGTCCTCCCCAAAGTTTTTAATTCCATAAGAGAGGTTTTTATTAAGAATTTGTGTAAATTACGCATCATCATTGAATCATTTGCCACCTAAGGGGAGCGAAAATGTCGACCTACAATCTGATTAAAACATCCATGGATGATCCAGCTCACCACAGTGCAATGTTTTGGTCATAGAAACTGACAA
>OLKM01006672.1:0-13660 GCA_900291075.1 Melanogrammus aeglefinus
GAACC
This sequence comes from Melanogrammus aeglefinus, assembly GCA_900291075.1. Lineage (NCBI taxonomy): Eukaryota > Metazoa > Chordata > Actinopteri > Gadiformes > Gadidae > Melanogrammus > Melanogrammus aeglefinus. Next base: position 6 of record OLKM01006672.1, read on the forward strand.
TGAGGAATATGGTGTCCATCTCCATGGATGGGCCCAATGTGAATTGGAAGTTCTTTGAGCTTCTACAGCAAGAGCACGCTGAGCAGTATGGTGGTGCCCAGCTGGTTGTTGTGGGTAGCTGTGGCCTTCACACACTACATAATGCATTTTCCATGTGGCAAGTGGAGAAGGTAAGATAATTAAAACTAAGAAAAGTAATCTTTAAGTAGTCCCACAAGGGAAATTGGAATATTACAGTAAGTGGACAGTTGACAAGGGTTAAAAAGGGAGCATGGATTTGATTACAATTATTAAAGATGTTTCATACTGTTTACACATAAGTTCAGTTGTTCTGTCAAGCTCTGCTAATGTGTCAATGTGTCTGGTCTACAATATTGCTCCTTTACATGCTTCTAGTGAAGGAGCTTTTTCACTAAAGTGCCATCAGTATTTTGCATGGATGGGTAAAAGTCATTCCCCATCAGAAATGAGTAACAAATTATCCTCTCTCCCACCTAGGTGCTGAGGGCGATGCACTTCCTTTTCTACTGTGCACCAGCAAGGAGGGATGACTTCATCGCCATCACCAAGTTCTCGGTCTTCCCATTAAAATTCTGTGGGCATCGTTGGATTGAGAACTTGCCGGTTTTGGAAAGGGCCATAGAGGTAATAATGATGAAACTTAATTTATATTATATAGCACCATTCAAAACATATTTGCAAGGTGCAGCACAGTATGAAACATACATGCATAATGAAATAATACACACAAATGTGATGTTATATTCAAGGTATGGCCATCAATGATGAAGTATGTGGATGCAGTGAGGACGAAGAAGGTTCCAAACCCTGGAACTGCTTCATTTGACACCATAGAAGCAGCCCAGCAGGATTCACTCATCCTGCCTAAGCTACAGTTCTTCATGGCTATTTCAAGGACCTTCACTCCCTTTCTCACCAAGTACCAAACTGACGCACCAGTCATGCCATTCTTTTGCAAAGACTTGGTGGAGTTGCTTAAGGTAAACAAATTAACAAGCAAAAGCAAAACGTGTGTGTGTGTGTGTGTGTGTGTGTGTGTGTGTGTGTGTGTGTGTGTGTGTGTGTGTGTGTGTGTGTGTGTGTGTGTGTGTGTGTGTGTGTGTGTGTGTGTGTGTGCAAGCATGTAGAAATGGACCACACAGTTTGGTAGCTTGATTCTTCAAATTTGTCCCTAATCAATGCTTTAAAATAATTTTACTGAAAGATTGTTTTGGTCACTCACACTCTTATGATATACAGTATTCCTTGATGATGAGCAATTATTGTAAATAACTATGGAAATGTATTTTATGGTTAATGTGGTTATCAAGGTACTTGCTTTACAGTCATCATGGGTTTTCCTGTTACCCTCTCAGAGTGTGCTTAGGCGTTTTGTCAAGAGGGAGGTTCTTCACAACATCACTCCACTGCAGCTGGTCAGGCTGGATGTTGCTGATCAGAAAGACTGGGTCAACCTGAAGGAAGCTGACATAGGCTTGGGTGCCGAGGCAGCCTTAAAGGTAATTTAGTTTTATTACTTAACTTTCTATAAATTATGGTCCATATCCAGGCAGGAGAGAATGAAGTGTTAGGCCATACAGTTGTATTTATAACACATTACTCATCTGTCAGGACCTCCAGAGAAAGAACAGTGTAGGAGAGCTTGCTGCCCTACAGTTTAGGAAGGACTGCGTGAAGGGTATGTCAAATATCCTAAAGAAAATCCAGGACAAGAGCCCCCTGAAGTACCCCATTGTGAGACAGATGGCATGTCTGGACCCCACAGTCATGTACTCCGACCCAGACTGGTGCCAGGGAAGAATGAAAAGTCTAGTGCAGAAGTTTCTGCAAGACAAGCAGTTGTCCGGAGGAGTCTCTGCTGGTATGACTAGTATAGAATAGTTCTGATTATCAGCAAATGGACAATTGAACATAAGCCTGTCTGCTGCTGATATCATGATTAATCATCAAAATAACATTTCATTTTATCTGTTTTGTTACAGGTGATGTGATTATCCAGCAGTTTGGGAACTTTCTGTCTGTTGAGGCTAAAAGCGAGCAGTTCCTGTCCTTCCGGCCCATAGAAACCAGGCTTGATGTGTTTCTGCATGGCTTCCTCAGCCAACCCTACCCTGAGCTCTGGGGTTTCTGCCAGAATCTTCTTCTCTTATCCCACGGGCAGGCAACAGTCGAAAGAGGCTTCTCTATAAACAAGGAAGTAGAGACTGTTAACCTTCAGGAGGACACGCTCATCGCCCAGAGACTGGTATGTGACTATGTTGCTGTTTGTGGGGGGGTTGCCAATGTCCCTCTCACTAAGGAGCTGCTGACCTCAGTGGGATCAGCAAGATCAAGATACAGAGAACACCTTGACCTGGAGAGGAGGAAGAGGCAAAGCGCTGAACAAATGCAGAAGAGAAAAGCTGCAGAAGACCACATCACTGAACTTAAAAAAAAGAAGAAAACTCTCCTGGATGTATGTGAGTCTGGAGAAAGATGCAGACATGTTTGCTGAGCAAGCGGAAGGGAAGTCTGGCACATTGATGGCCCAGCTCATCACAAAGTCAAACGTCCTCAGGAAGAGATACAAAGAAAAAATGAGTGAGCTGAAAAAAATAGAGGCAGAACTGGTGAATGAGAACAGCCAGCTGAAGCTCAACTGAGGCTCATTTGAGTGTGTGTTCAGTGTTTTGTTGTTGATGTTATAATACTGGTTTTGCACTATTATTGCACTATTATTGACCAAATGTAATTTATTTTACCCTCACCTAGGTTATGTTTTTACTGGCGTTGGTGTTGGTTTGTTTGTTTTGGATGTCAAAGTTTTTGGATCTCTCAAGATTTTTGATAAGCTGTTTGGCAGAGTGGTGCTTATCAGTTTGTTTATTAATAAATAGGGATGTGAAGAATGTGTCGACTCAACGGTCGATTCTCGACTCGTGCTCTAAACGACTCTAAAAATAGAAATCGATTAATCGTTGTTTTTTTTTGTTTTTTGTTTTTTTTACATACAAACTGCTTCAATGTCCTTTACAAAACATTGCAACCCATTTCTGCTTTCAAAATAACCAATTAAAAATTATCAAAATACAATAAATCCTTCTCTTTTTTTGCAAATGTGAGACGTGTGTTGTTTTTATAACGGTCACTTCTGTTCTGCTACGTCTCCCAAAAGCGATCTCTTCCTTTGTCCTTTCATGACAATGGCTTCAATTAAAAGTCCGGTGTGGGATAGTTTCACAAAGATTGATGACAAAACAGTTAAATGTAAATTATGCCTCATGAAGTTTGCGTTCCATTCGTCCACAACCATGATGTTGAATCACCTGGCAAGGAGGCATCCCAAGCCTTCCAGCCAGCAAGTCAGCATCGCAAACTTCACGGTGAGACCCTGTGATAGCCGCCGGGCTGAAATAATCAGCGGGTTGCTAACCAAGATGATAGCCGGAGATATGCTGCCCATGAGCGTAGTAGAGGGGACTGGGTTACGCAATCTTATTTCATTTCTCGAGCCAACCTACACAGTGCCATGACGCCAAACGATGACTGTGAGGCTGGAGAAAATGTACCGCGAAGCAGCAGCCTCCCTCCACGAGATCCTGTCCTCAACTGACAAAGTTGCCATCACCACTGATGCCTGGACAGCTTTGACGACTGAGTCGTACGTGACGGTGACCGTTCACTTTTTCAGCGACTGGGTTCTGCAGAGTGCGATCCTCCAGACCCGCTCAATGACAGAGAGGCACACTGCTGAGAACATGGCTCACGTCTTGCAAGCCGCCGTTGACCACTGGGGCATAGCCGGCAAAGTGGCAGCCTGCGTGCACGACAACGCGTCCAACATTCTGCTGGCAAACTCCCGTTATCTGGAGTGGGAATCGCACAGATGCTTCGCCCACACGCTGCAGCTTGCAATCAACGACGGCTTCAAATTGGGATCGGTTAGTACCGTTGTCGGGGGTGCAAGTCGCCTTGTGTCCCATTTTCACCACAGCACAGTGGCAACCGAAGCTTTAAAGGGAAAGCAGGCCGAACAAAATCTGCCCCAGCACCGCCTGATCCAGCACGTGAAAACGAGATGGAATTCCATCTATGACATGTTCGAGCGCCTACTGGAGCAGCGCTGGGCTGTGTAGCAGCAGTCTTATCCGACCGGGGCTTCACCAAGCTGACAGATGCGCGTACCCTCGAGCTTGCAGACGCAAGCTGGCACGTCATGGAAGAACCGTTGCCTGTGCTGAAGTCACTCAAATCTGCCACAACTGCACTGTGCGGGGAAACAGAGCTGTCAATTTCCATGGTGCATCCAATTACAGCCACTCTGCTCTCCCGTTACCTGAGGCCGACAGAAGGCGAGTCACCAAAAGTGAGGGAATTCAAAGGGAAGGTAGCAGAGTCTCTCTCCTCTCGCATAGAGCCTGAAAACACTGACACAGCGCAGAAAGCGGCCTTGGTCGCATCGTTCTTGGATCCACGAAACAAAAACCTCCGGTTTACAACCGACGAAGTCAGAGCAGCTGTCCACACAAAAGTTGGCGATATGCTGTCCAATCTCCCGGCCTCACACCACCAGATCATCACCGAGGAGCAGGCTCTCGCAACGATCCCCGAAAAAAAGAGCCAAACATGCCGATGCCATGCTGGCCCTTTTTCGGAGACGAGTACTTCACGGAGGAGCCAGCCACAACTGCTCGGTCAGAATTGGAGCGATACCTGTGCGAAGAGAGCATCTCCCCCACACAAGACCCTGCTCTATGGTGGAAACTTCATGAGAGCAAGTACAAGAGGCTGTCCCAATTGGCCAAGCACTACCTCTGCATCCCCGCCACATCCGTGCCAGCAGAGAGGGTTTTCTCCGCTGCGGGCTTGATCGTTAACAGGCTACGCTCTCGCCTCCTCCCATCTCACGTGGACATGTTGATCTTTCTAAATAAGAACAAGTCCATTGTTAAATAGTAATGTTAGGCTATGATTTTTCACTCGCTGCTATGCATTTTTTCTTTTGTTAGCCAATATGTTTTAGGCTTTAGCCCACATTGGAATAGCAGACCGGAGTTATTTTAGCCTATAGGCCTTTTTCTTAAAGTTTTGAAATCCAAGTTTGTGGTATTATTGTTAAATGTGATGCGCCTTTTTGGCTTTCGCCTAATGTTTGTATAATTCATTCGGCACCATGCCTATTTATCAAAAGGTTTTCGTATCAGTAGCCTAGTTCGTTGTTTAGCCTCTTTTTATATCTTTATATATTATAGCACTTATTATTATCTATCTAGCCAATTATTTATTGGAGTGTAGGCCAATTTAGCCTAGAGTATTGTTTTATTCAGTTAATTCTGCCGTATGCAATTTTGTTATAGCCTCGATAGGCATAGGCCAACTGTTATTTAAGCTACTGTTTGACAATTGTGTAGGCCTTTAATTTTTAATAAACACACTTCGAAAATCCTCTCATTTTTATTATCACTAGGGTTTGGGTGCAACATTTTAATTCTAAACAGCAGTTGTGGTCCCAAAAATGTTTCTTTTTGTAATTCAGCACGCACAGCCGATGAATTAACGGCTGGAGGCTCGTGCAGCCAGACCCTTCCCAGATCGCAAAACACTGCGGTTGCCTACTAGCAACTTGGTCGAAAATATAAAATATTTATTTAAAATAGCCTATTTATTTACTGTGCAGAATCTCAATCAGTGACCGCACCATGCAGACAGGAGTGCCCCCACAGTCTCCAGGTGCACCTTCTCAAGTACTGCAAAAATACCTCTGCCAAAATACACCAAAACATGAATTTTCGTTTACATATATTTAAAAACGATAATACCTTTTTTTTTTTTTCCCGGGCCGAAAAAAAAGAGAAGAAATCGATCGATTTTTCGATTTATCCCTCCTACACGTCGACTCACAGAAAACGAGTCGTTAACATCCCTATTAATAAACATACAAAAAGTAAACTTGACTGATTGTCATTGAGTTTGTAGTACAGTGGGATCCCCAACCATCGCTTATATTTATAGATTTTTTACTATTTTTTTCGGTCTTAAATTTCATTCAAGGTGGCATTAAAAAGGTCTTAAAAAGTCTTAAATTTGACTTGCTGAAACCTGCAGATACCCTGACATATTAACCGAGCACTCTATACTCTTCATTTTGTTCTTTTATTTATTTTTAAAAAGAAAGTGCTTTGCATGTTTCAAGTACTCAAAATATAGGCTCTTTTTCTCGGTGTGTTTTACTTTTCTACACTTCCTCTGCTCAAGTGCATGGTGCTATTTCAAAAGGTCCTTGCTCACTTAACTGCTGAACTTTAAAGGCTCTCTGTCTCTACTACCTAGCAGCCACCATGTCTAGCAACACAACAGTCTTTCTACGGATTATCTGTTTTAGCTTTCAATGACATGTTAAGTCACTTTTGCATTGTCATGCACTGGTAATTCCTTGGAACAACATTTGTAGTTATTTTTGCTAATAGGGTTGTATAAAGGTGGTTATATTATATACCTATTGTTAACCTTACACATAACGCATAACACTAAAAAGTACCAACATAGCCAATAATAACAAGCAATGACAAATATAATGTTAACTCAACAATAGCACATACATACATTACAATAATACGAATAATAATGCAATCATAATACATTGAGTGTAGGCTTAAACATGTTCACCTACAAAACAAATAGTAATCCATTAAAATAAAAAGGTAAAACTATAAAAATTTAATAAAAGTATGGCTCCATAATCAATTACATTAACAGAATGGCGAGGTGATTTCTTAAACTCAAATGTATTGCTTACCTACCTGTACATGAATTGCATCCAATTTTTCAGAGAGACCTTTGAATGACTGAACATTGACTTATGCCGCACAGATTTTTGTGTGGGCTTTCTGTAATGTGAAGCCCGTCGACAGATCCTAACAAACAGTAACATACCTTTGTTGTTATTTAGAGAGGTGCATCATACAATTAAAATACAATCAGCACAATTGTACATGTCCCCATATTTTACTATAAACTACATATCATGCTATTCAAACTGAATGTATCTCATCTCAGCTATCCATTTCTTACCAAGCATATTGGTCCACACAGTTTCCTCTTCTCTTCAGCTCCATGCCATGATAGCATTTACTGTGTAACCCCAATGGGCAATAGAATATATTCAGATGTGGGCTAGTTCGTACGGAGGGAAGAATAAAAGGACACACACAATGATCAACTGGAGCCACTGATTACGTTTAGATGAATTGTATTGGCTTTTAGAAAAATAATAAAATAGATTCAAGTGCAATCAGTAATATTCAATTTTCAATAATAATCAATATCCGGTAACATTAGAACAATTCAAAACAATTTATATTAAACACCAATAAATGGCTGCGGAATGTCCATAAGGAAAAATAAAATAAAAAACAAAATAAAAATCCTTGCAAAGTGTTCTTTGGTTCAATGTACTTCAAGGCAAAATGTCAGGTCGTAAGTCAAAAAGTTAGTCAATGGTCACGTGTGCGCTTCAGAACGTGTTCACCTGATGGGAGGTGATGCTTCTCATACAGGTCATCCGATCCACTCCTTGGGATAAGGAGGGGTTTTCATCACTAGCTCGCCACCCCTTCGTCAAGGGGAATTCGATCCAATCTCTCAACGGTTTCAAGGGATTCCAAAAAACCTAGCCTTATATGAGAACAGGCTATTACTCTCATGGCCATTATAGATATCAAAACATAGTAGTAATATGAATTAATTATCTTCTTTAACTGCACAGCTTTTTTCCATTATTAAATGTATTCTAAATGTAATCGTTGTTGACTAAATATGAGTTATATATATTAGTTTATTCATCTACTTCAATTCTTAACCATTTGTTAACATAAAACACATATTACAGGCTACACCTGAACATTAAATTAAGTGCAAACAGAACATACATGCTCAAATGATAAACATAAAAAACACCACAAAAGTAAAATACACAACAGTCAGGTTCACATGCTTCCTACAGTGCCTCGTGTTAAAGTGCGTATTGGAAGTTAAATTTTTTTTTAAATATTTATACATAACATTCTCTGAAAATTGCCCTTTGAAATTGAAATGCAGGATTTTATCAAGTTAAAAAATATTATATCGGCAAAAATTCCAGTTTTAAAGTGCCTATTTTGAGCAAGGCTTCAAAAAACCGTTGTTTTTTTATGTGATACCGTCAAAACGCGTCGTATTACGTAGGAATTGGTAGACGCGGTCGCTGTTGCTGCCTCAGCTCTATGCGTAGTTGTGAGTAGTTAGAATAGAATAGAATCTTTATTGTCATTGTAACATTGTAACAGTACAAGTACAACGAAATTAAGTGCAGTCCTTGTTTCAGTTAAAAAACATCACATTGAGGGTAGTACGTATAAATAAATAAATCAATAAAAAACTATAAAAAGCTAATCAACTAAGTACACTAAAAAACACATAAGACACACCCACACAAACACACATTTATAAATGTGTCTACACAGATGTGATACACAACACAACTATGCTCGGTAGCAACATTTAGTGAGGTTATGGCTGTTGGAATAAAACTGTTTTGTAGTCTGTTTGTTTCTGGTTTTCATGGACCTGTATCTCCTGCCTGATGGCAGTAGTTCAAACAGTTTGTGGCCGGGGGTGTGATGAGTCCTGCAGGACGGATTTAGCTTTTTAAGGCAGCGTGAGCTGTGCAGTTCATCTAGAGAGGAAAGTGGGCAGCCGGCGATTTTTCTTGCGCTGCCTTTTATGACCCCCTGGAGCCCTTTTTACCGCGGTGAGCGGTCTGTATTCCACCATATTCGGTTTTTTTTTTTTTTTTTTAATCGCGAGATGAGTGTTTTGTATCTGTGGGGGTTGTTCCAACTCCGACCCATCGTCCGACCATCACTGATTTCACAGTTTCCCCGATCGGAGAACGGATGGAGCAGGCCTTCGAGCCTGGGTGCATTTTTGTTCAGGTGAAGAGAAAGGACTTTTTTTTCGCCTCTGTCACCAAATAACTCGTTCATTTTGCGCGGACTCACCTTTAGACCTGAGGACTATGTTTCCGGGGAACATGATGGAGTTCAAGATGAGGGTTTCGGAGACGAGAAAAGAGTGAGGCTGAAAGCCGGTGTGATTCCCTCAATTCATGCCGCTCCAGCCGCAGCTTCGGGCTCAGCCACCGGCGGCAGTGAAGATCACGGACCGGTCAGAGATTCAACGATTCGGAAACGTTACTATACTACTACTACTATATACCATGGGCGAGCGGTCATAATAAGCTATAAATGCAGTGCATGCCCAAGCCCTTCAATAAAAATTATTGAAAAAATATTAATCTGGCCAGTGTGTTCAATTATAACAATACCTTAGTTTTTACTGTTTTTGGTCTTAAATCCGTGCCCTAAATCTGTCCGCGTTTCGCTTGCGAAAAGCTGACCAGCTTGTTTTTCGCGCAGCGCGCACTGTGACACCGACTAGTACAAGTTGCTAAGGCCGTGTTACCGTAGATGAGCGTTTTTGAATGGCAAAAAAGCTGTCCAGTGAGAACCAGCTTATCTGAACAACGGCGCATTGCGCAAAAATAGTAGCGCCGTAGCGCCGCAGAGAAAATCTGCGGCGCTACTAGCCTAGTTCGTTAAAAACACACCCGGCAGCAGCGCCTACTGATCTGAGACGTGTCAGTGAGTTACTGTAAATGCTGTGCGGAAAACCAGCTGTGGTCTGTGATTGAGGTGCAGACGGGTGAGTTTTGGAGCTGACGAAGGATCGCGCTTGACGACCGCTTCGTTACATTTTTTCTCATTGAAAAACTAATACAACTTGGCATTTAGATGATGTTCTCCATAAAAAATAAGTGAAATCACTGTAATAACCAATTCGGTTTTTAGTAAATCAACCGCTTTATTAGTGATCCAAATGTGCCTGGACCAACGTGATCACTACAAGCTGTTTCCACTAAACATATTATATCATTTATTATAAAAATATATAATGCACTCCCAACGGGCGGCGCATTGGTATTGACACTTCAGCATGACCACAGTAAAAAGTCACCCGGCTCTGCCACTGCTACATAATACTATATACCTTACTATACTATACGATACTGCCTTTAGGATAGGGAAAACAATATCGTTTCGCATTTCCCACACAAGCACCTATCAAAATGAAATGTTGAGGTTAACTTCGCTCGTTTTCTTTCAGTTTGATCGCGCGCACTCTTCTTGCCTCGCCCACTCGACCGTCTCCATCCGCCCTCCTACCATCCCTCCAGTAGTAGTTATGTCAGAGAGATAGTGTGGAGTTATACATCCTGTAGATCATATATAATCAAGTACTAGCAAGTTATGCCTGTTTAAATATTGAAACGTGGCCATCATTTGCTGTCATCTAGCTAATATATTAAACTCCAAGCTAATGCCAGTTACTCACCAAGACACCTGCGACAATTCTCCACTGATCTCCTGACACAACAACTCTATCTACTCCCTCCTATTGCGCCATGGTGTGCTCCCCCATAAGGGGGTTGCTGTTCTCCTCACGGCTAGCGGCTCAGAGAAATTGGTACGGAAGTGGTCCGAAACCTGTTATCCATTGTTATGTTGCCTATGTAGTCTATGGATGATAGAACGTCCGTCGTACCAATTCCCTACGTCACGCTTGAAAACCGAGCGTTTGAGATGCAAGATTAAAATTATATCACAAAAACGGGCTCAAGATGCCAACTTGTAGTGTAGATATTATTAATAAAACAACAAAAATCGTGTATTCGAAATTTTTTTTCCTTATGATGACTTCACTGTAGTATCTAACTTCCAATACGCACTTTAAGATATGGCATGGTTAGCGATTAGCGTTAGCGCTGTGAACTCACCAAGACTCCGCCGAAACTAATAATAGTCGCTCACGCTCATCATTCGGTCGTCTCACTTCGGTTCCGTTTCCTTCAACTTTCCACTTCCAAAGCTTATATTATAGTTTTATAAAGCACAGTTTCTTGAACAGTCTACTAAGTTTACGTACGACTTCTACTATGTTCTCCTGCTTGTCTTTCGTAGTCTGCTCGTGTGTGTGCTGCGCATGACGACAGCTACGTTGGAAAGGCGGGGCTTACCTTCCTCTACCCATAAATTCGTTAGGTCTGCATCCTTAGTATAGCCAATTGGACTCCAGTTATATCATCACTAATGGACCAGCTTAATTAACCAACAGCTAAACGATATGGTGAATAGCAGGGAATGGTACAGACAAGGGGAAATCGAGAAATATAAGTATATATCTATGGAATAATAATGGATAGTAGACTGTAAAAATATATATATAAAAGGCCAATTGTCTACAGGTTACAACTGCATTTCATTTTTCTTCTCTAAAAGTTTTTCTTCCTCTGAAACATTTAACAAGCTTCACATTTTGTTTAGAGACAATCGTGATGTACGAAGGTTTCTCACACTCCGTGATGGTCAGTTTAGCACTGGTGAATGATGCTCAGCCATGGATCGTGTGCACAGAATCTAACGCTGCGTTCAGTAGGGCATGCGTCATCAAACGTGGGACACGGTAAAGGTTCGCGACTTATTCATATAGGACAGTTTTTTGACGCTGTTTTCCGGGCTCCTACATCCTGAACTTCTTCCGGTCGAATGGCAATCCACTTCCGTTTCTGCGGGCTGGGCCATCTGTGCCTGCCGTATGTGTTTAACCTGAGAGTCCACTATTCAGAGTTCCTGGTGAGGTTTTAGAATCTTGCTTATGTCGCCAGGTCTACAAACACCGCATGTTGTTCATTAATACAGCTATAAAATCCAATAGTAGCCTTTCTGAATGCATTGTTAAGCTTCGTTTATATTATATATTGATATTGTGTTCTAGTGATGTAAGTTGTGCTGGGCTTATGTATTTTAACTTTTTAATTTGATCCCTGTTAATTAACGATGTGATCTGTTGTGTTATTTATCTACAGTATGAGTTCGCTATGAATGATAACCTGTGTTAACAGAAATATGTAACCTCTAAGGACATAAGGCATTCGTTCGATGAATTTGTAGTTAGTGCAATTAATGAAAATTAAAATTCAATTACATAATCTTTTATATTTACTCAAACAACACAGGCACATTGCAGTATATATTGCACAGCACAAATAGATCTGTAATTGTGCATTATGATAACATAAACGGTAGGCCTACATCTGTTGGGCTCTATGGGCGATGACGGCTTTAATAAGGCGCAGTTTATATTTTTTTTTAAGAATGCTCGACATTTTACTGCAGACTGTAACCTCTCCCTCACAAAATCCTCAACAAATTTTCACGCTTCGAATTTTACGCCCGATCTCAGTCCAAAGTGTTAGACCGGTTGATCCCTAGTGGCTAGCATCGAAATCGCTGGTGTTATCACGAGCAGACGCTGCGCTAGGACCACTTCCGGCGGAAATGAAATGATCTTTTGTTAGCGTTTGGGGTGTCAGTTAAAATTAGTACCGGCGGAAATTGTACCGGCCTACGTCATGTCTTGTTATAACATCCTGACAAAACTGCCGCGGCAAAGACGAACGCGATGAGAAACATGTTTCCAGGAGGACGAGAATACCATAATACAGTAGCGGCTCGCTATTGATTTATGTAGATTAGCTGATAAGCAATTGTTTTTACTTTAATTTGTATTGTATTTAATTGTTTATCGAAACAAAAAAAAAAATTGGCCCGCGAAACGGCGATGCGCGTCAATGACAATGCTTTAGCCCGGTGACAACAGAGCGACTCAGCTCGTCAAAAGAGTAGGAAGGTTCATTTGAAACACATACGATAACGGTCGACTAAATTAACACTTGTTTTTACTTTTAATTAATTGGTATTGTATTGATTGTTTAATCGAATTTAGCTAGGTAACTGAGTGTTTGAAGCAGCGTTTCGATGTCTAGCTGCGGTGTGTATATTCAGCCATTTACCGCAATTTTAGAATAGATTTAGGTAGATAGAATAGATAGATAGATCAGTAGAGTAGATAGCATAGATCGATAGATAGCCTTTAGATAGATAGAGTAGATTAGTAGATAGTGGAGATTAGATAGATAAGTTGTGTGATGGAAAACTTTAATGTCGTTGTATGTTTTAATTATTCTTTAACTTTAGTTACATTCTGTGTTGTGTCTGTGGTGTTGGGGAAAATCTGCATGTTGGATTGTGTTGTTTTCTTTATGTTTGATACGACTTGTTGTTAGTTTTTGGATGCAATCTTTTCTGCCTTGCTTCGAGATTTAGAGGGTAACCCAAAGTGTGAACCTTGGATGATTCGAGTGATGCCTCCAGTTGTCAGGCCCGCTTTCCTCTCCTCTCTTTTTGATGTATCTGTTTTTCGTATAATAACCGCAATTGATCTTTTGTCATGGGGCCTTGTTCCTCTGTCCTGGGACAGCGAGGCTGAATAAAGGAGGTCACTAAGCAGGGTGGCAAACCTGCTATTATGAACCTTGAACGAGCTTTCAATTTCAAAGATTACCATCTGGTAACAAAGACTTTTTGGTGGGATTATGAGGGGGCGGCTCCCCTACAGGCCCAACCGAATGTGTGGATAACGACTCATTGGCTTTCTCACCCCTCGGTGGACTTCTCCCTGCGAGGCCTTCTGATAGACGCTCAGGCGGACTCCCATCT
>OLKM01006673.1:5000-13654 GCA_900291075.1 Melanogrammus aeglefinus
CACACACACACACACCACACACACACACAACACACACACACACACACACACACACACACACACACACACACATTACACCTTGGGTTTGATGTTGCAGTGGCAGCACCCGGTGTACAGATACTTAAGGGTCCTCCACAGCAGAATTATGAAGAACCCCCGAAAAACGTCACCATGGAGGAGGCGAGGAATGCCCACCACATGCGCTGTCCATTATTGTCGCAGGGGACTTCGGACGAGAAACGGGATGACCACGTCTTCCATCTTAGACATGAAGATCGAGGAGTCCTTGTGTATATTATTAGAAGTTAATACTGTTTGTCCTCATAGAGCTGCCGCTTCCACGGGGGACGGGACCACCTGCTTCGGCCTAGCATCGAGGCCGCCTTGGAGAGTCCGTGCCACCGTCCCCAGCCCCACTCGCCAGCCATGTTGCTTGGGGGAAAAAAATAAATAAAAAAAATCCCCCCTCTTCACCTTCGGTTCTTCTTGCCCAACGGATTTGAGTCCGTGTGTATTTCAGCAGAGTAACATATGAATCGTACACTGGGGTCTACGGCGTACAGCACACACGACAACACGCGTGAACTTGTCCGAAATGAGCGGTCCTCCGTGCCCCCTTCGAGAGAGGCATTTAAATCCGCAGCAATGACGAATCCTCCACACTTCTCATTTCGGAGGGGTTTCCGAGTCTCTGAGGGCGAACGACAACATGCTTAAAGATGGTCTTGTCTGGAGGCAGCCATGAGGGCTGCCTCTGTGTTTATTTATGATTTAAGTACAAGCGGCGAAGATAAATGACCGTAGCCTGTCCCTTACCGGTCCGACCTCTCTCCCTCTCAGCCGTCTTCCCATGAAGAAGATCCAGTCGAGCGACGGACGCTCAGAGAATCCGATGTCACCTTTCCTTCGGCGGTCAATAAAATCGATGAACCGGCGGAATAACTTAAATAACTACTCGAAATGTGTATTTCAGGGTCTGTGGATTTCGCTGCAATATTAACCCTACGTGGTCACAAATGCGGATTGTTGTTTTATTTTTTTGTCAATGCTGCGTAAATTGAATTGGGCTGTCTCTCTCTCTCTCTCTCTCTCTCTCTGTGGCTGTGTCTCTCTCCCTGCTCGTTTCCCCTGTAGCCGTTGCGCGGAGCGGCCAGCTATAGAGCCGCCTGTCACTTCGGCTCCGGAGACGCCAGAGAGATTTACAGTAGGGGGGAGGGGGGGGGGGAGGCGGCTCTAAATAATAAAGAATGGACAGAGTGCGTTCATACCGCGAGGATGTCCTCCCACGGCCGCAGTCGTAAGGCTGCGCTTTGCGCTATTTTTTTGTGTGTTATTGAAACGAAGTGACGCATGCCTCTTCTATACAACTAGGCCTATTACGATATTTCAGTTATGTAAATTGTGGTTACAGACAATATGTAAACTAGCCTATATATTATGTAGGCCAATAGGCCAAATCCCATTACATGTAAGTTATATGTTTTTATAAAGACGAAGCAGTTTTCCCAATGTTAAGCTATTTTGCGGTTTTTTTTGCATTTTCTGGAACGTGGACTTTCGCAAGGGTCCAAGCCAAGGGGTTCTGCCGTCGGTTGGCCTACCCCCTGGATAAGTGTTGATCCGGGAGCAGCGACTCGGGCAAATGCAGCCACCTGTGTCACCCTGCTCATCCTGAGGGTCGCGGTGCAATAAACTGACAATAACCCGTCCAGTCGACTTCCATGAACGCTCATCTCCAGCGAAAGTGAAAGCAAATCGACACCCGTGGGCGCATTCACAGAATTTTCTTTAGGTATCAGAAATAAGAGCTGTTGTTTTAATGGGGAAAAGTAATGTATTAATAAAAACCACAGTAGGCCTACTGTCTCAATGGTCGATTGAGATTAATGATCCCATTAATAATGGGAGTTATTATGTCATAAACAGGCTTACCCAGCCTCGTGGAAATATTCCAATGAATTGTATATTACCATATCTTGCACTAAGTCCCTGTCAGAGATAACTTCCTCGTGTTTTAAGGAAGGCTTGAATGTGTGCATGTAACTTCTTGATTTACCAGCCGTAGGACATGCTCCCACCAGGATCAGCTGCCCTGTAAACGAATCCGAAACCCGGCCCATAAAATGCTAGACACGATCGTCCATCATTAAGATATAATGTAGAATAGTCTGTATCACATTTGTGGATACGACTACTGCTACTTATAACAAATTTGAGTTCTCATGTTCGGTGTAAAAATGAACACGCATATTTCCCTGGATGATATAGGCTTTAGAGAAATGTGCGGTGGGGGAGGTTTGGCCATAGAGACATGAGGATTGAGCCCACGGACAACTCATTCCCACTCGGCCCCCTTCTGTTTAAACTAGGAACTGTCCGGTGTAAAAGGAAAATCCTATTATTGTCCTAAGTAGGTAAGGGTACGGGGATTGCCGAATCCAAATGTTCATGATACGTACAACCTGTTGAGGTACACACCAGGCATAAAAAATAAAAAACTAGGCCCTCATTACGATGTAGTAAATAATGCGTTATTAACATTAGTATTCCCTCATCATATAAACTCATGTAACACAAGGTAAACAGACAAGGCATGAAGGCATGCATATATTTAAAAATAATATTAAAAATTTTATGGTGGCCATTTAACATCCCAATAGGTGTGATCCACTTTTGGGTCGTGACCCACAGTTGGAAACCCCCTGCTGTAGATGCTTGTTATATTTGCAGGCATCCTGCAGTGCACATACTGAATATCATGGCTACTTCACCCCTGTCTCCACTAAAGGCCTACCACTACTACTACTACTACTACTACAGTGTGCACGGAAAATATGACAATGGCATCCTATGTAACCCCTATACACTGGAGAGTTTACAGCCAAATCCCTGCGTTAACTACCTCCCTCCCAGTGAGGTTATGCATAGCTGGGGCTTCTGCACATTCTATACATGAAGGTTCTCACAGTCAATCATGTTTACTGCTGGCCAGGACACTGTCCAGTGGCCACTATGGCCCCTCAGTTTTAATAGTAGAGGGAGAGGCTGGCAAGCTAGTGGTTTCTGTTCATGTAGTTATTGAGAATTGACATATCACTCAAATATGGCCAATTGCAGACTCTGGCATTAAGATGAAGGGAAACGGTGGAGCAATAGATAGAGAGAGATAGGCCGACAGAAGCACAGACACATAGGTAACAATTTGGTGAAATAGGACAGACGGATATACATATTTAGTGCCATTTATTTAGTGCCATGAGGAAAGTAAGGCAAGCAACTCCAACAGCTCGAGCAGGCACACTCAACCCAGCACAGGAAGAGAGGAGCTATACCCAGGCACACTCAAACCAGCACAGACGAAGAGAAGCTAACCCAGGAACTCTTAACCCAACACAGAGGAAGAGAGGAGCTAACCCAGTCACACCCAACACAGCACAAAGAGGAATAGAGGGTTGGGGGGGCAATGTTCCTCGCTATGTGGACAGCAGATTTGGCCTGGAGAGAGGCGGAGGTCTTCCAGAGTGGATGCCGCAGATCGCTGGCTGTCAGGACGCCGTCTTCTCAAGTTCGGATAAGACATCAACAGCTGTTCTGAAACCCGTACCCCAGCAGGGCAGCTGGAGGGACGCAGGCTTTCCAAAACACAGCCCAGGAACAACTTCACAGATGGAATATGAATTGGCAAGGACATACTTGGCCCACAGAACGACTGCGCGTTGAGTTCAGTCTTTCTGCATAGTCAGTGTTGATATCATGTTTTCCAAATTTACAAAGAGTGGTGATCAATTTGTTCAAGTGGCTAGTAGCGCAGCAGACTCATCAGTCCTGTGCAGAACAAATCAGGGCTGGTTTGCGAACCAAACACCGAAAGAGTTGCAGAGTTCTGTGTTTTCCATTTGAGAACTATTTCACGCGATTAAGGTAGTGGATCCACCTTACTTCTGATTGGAGATGGAAAGTAGACGGTCTACTCGTGTTGGAATTCCAAATATCTATTATAAATCACTGTGACATGCTCACAAAGTCTTAAACACACGCACCAATATAATTAGCGCGAGTTTATAATTTGAATCGTTAATGCTAATGTAAGCTTTATGTTAAAAGCGGCCCAACATCGATGCACACTCTAGGTTCTAGCACGCTACAGTTCATCATCTTCATGAATAATAGCAGCAAAGAAGTGCAGCCATGTTGTCAGAGGGGTAAATTATACATAAATCTACATTAATAGAGGAAAAATTAGCAAAATGTTAACCGGTTTAAAGTTTGAGCTTCCATTAGAGCGTTACACCGTGAAGGTTGAGCCAACCTCACCAGTATCTGAGGCTGCTGTATAGCCATAAGGCTTATAGCAAAGCAGTTGTTTTTCGGGCCAATGTGTGCGCATTTCGCTCAAATGAGCAGGGTAGGCAGCTGAAAGGCAATCCTGTCCTGTGACATCATTGGGCATGGGACCATGTGACCTGCTTTTCAGAGCTTGCAGAAAGTGGCCTACAGCTTGGGATGCTCAGAGTTCACAGCATGTCCCCAGGCTAATTAGATGGAAAAAAAACAAAAAAAACAAATGAGGCGGTAATCCTGAGAATGGACACACTGTATTAATCATTTCTTTATTCTACAAAGGCAGCGGATTGTCTCATACCTCCTTGGAAAAGTGATTTCTTTATGGCTTGTAACTATCATCCATCTTAAGTATTATACTCGACAATTCCATCCGGTAGTGTCCTACTCTTGACGGATAAAGGGATTAATGTTTGGCCCCCAACATCAATACTTGTATATTAATTGCATCAACACTGAGCATCACTTGAGACTATGAGACTCATGCTAGGTTGGCCTACTTGACTGGAAATGTGTTAAAATCATCGTGGTCCAACAGAGAGGGTTAAAATGTGCTGGGCAGGCAGAGAGATGTGCTGCGTGGTTTTAAAAGCGTAGCAACCCCTAGCAGTCAGCCTAAGACTTGAAGAATGTGGCGCCCTCTGAAACGTTATCTCCCATCACTCCCAGATCAAAATAGACGTGCCTTTTCTTCTTGAGCCCAATGAAAAGGGTGGCAAATTAATCTTCCCCACAAATCATTTTTTGCCACCACTGAGATTAATTCACAACATAAATCGCTTGGCGAGACAGAAGTGGAGACCTTCACAAGCCCATTCAAGTGATAATTGAGACAGTTTGTTGTGATACAGAAAATGAGCTTTATTCTCTCATATTTATGTATAATTACATAGAAATCACATTCTCTCAGTGAAAGCAAATGTAATCAGTACCTGGCTTCTGTACTTCTTTAAAAATACAACAGTTTTCTGTTGTATCCCTTTCGTTTGATAGAACACTACCTAAATCAGAAAAATAGCAACATTTTATTTGTTTATGTCCATTTCATATTTAGCCCAACAGTCAAACTTCAGGACAAAATTTACCTTGGTAAGCATGTGCAAGAGGAGATCCCTTTTCAACAAAATAAAGAGCATTTTCTCTTTTCTAAATGAAGACTAAAAAGGCCATCAATGAAATGGTATGGAACAAAATCAATACAAAAAAAGTGAATTAGTTACAGTAGATATTAACAGTACCTATTTATAGTCTACTGAAAACTAGGAACAGATAACAAGTTAAGGTTCACAGGTAAACAAGTGTGCAAAACAGTAATACAAAGGGATAAAGTGCCATAGTGAATTTTGGCACAAAAAATACAGGTGGTTTGAGGAAGGGCAGAATACCTCACCTACAATTTTGCCTCTAGAATAAAAAAAAAAAGAAAGAAAATTAAATAACAATGAAACGTTACTAACATTTATATGGATCCAAGGAAAATCGTTACGATATTACCCTGCAATTTGCAATATAGTGTATTTTTTTCTAGTCATATTGATATGGGACTGACGAACAACCACAAATCCAAACCGTAAAAAAAAAAAAAACATGCCATTACCTGCTAAGACATGACTTGACGGCTAAACGTATGCTAGGTCTACTATGAACCTAGCTACTAGAAAATACATGTGTAATTTCTTATATTTTCTCAGGTGAATCTGCATACTGTCATTGATATAGTCTCTATAGTGTCATTAAATATATGCGACAGAGTATGATAAGTTAACACAGTGGTCTGTCTTGCCCTGGGAGTGCATTTTGAGGATCTTTCTTTCTCTTTTTTAAAACCCGTTGGGCCGGCCGATTTTGGACCCTGCCCTCAAGTAAAACCAACCTGTTTGCCACTATTGTCCAACTGTGCTCGGCTGCTCTAACTGCTGTACTGGTCCCATCAAAGCACAGTCCTCCGGTCACCGACACCTGAACCGGTTCATCGTGGGTTGCATTGGAGAAGTTAAACGAAGATGAACCTAGGTACTGGTATTGTAACCGCGACGCTGGTTTTCAGACCAGACCTCCCCTTCAAAAAAAAGGCACCATAGAAAGGCCTGTAAACCGTCTATAAACACCCAGCTACTGTAAGAACACAATGACATAGAAAACAAACGGTACTATGTGTTTCAATGGAAAGGTGAAGTTTCATGGCCATCACTGTTGGCATTCAGGCTTCAGTAAGACCACAGGCTACATACATATAGATATATCTCTGGCTCTTTCTCTCTATATACTTATATATATATTTATATAATATAAAGAGGTTTGGTGCCTTCACACCCTTTACATAAAACTTCACCAGGAATCTGGTGTCTGATCCTGGCCTTCCATTTCTATAACGTTGAGTACATGCCAACATCGACAGCCATGACTCAATCCAACCAATGACCGGAGTGGAAAACAAAACCACAGATTTTGTGCCGCCATACATACAGAAACACAGGCACGCACACAGACATACTGACACGCACGGACACACAGACACATACGTATATGCACATAGAATGGGCATGTCAATGTAAAAAAATAAAACTGGATGTCAGTTGTCGCGAAGGGTCAAAGGTCTAGGATTCTTCATTTGAGTGGTTTGGGATTGGGTCAAAAATTCAAGAGACGCACACTCAAAGCAAAAAAAAAAAACCTGACACTTCTTCTGAATGTAAACAGATGTGTGTGATGTGGCGTTGCCGACGACAACGGCGACAACCAGAAATCTCGAAAGGAAGAACTTATGAACTCTGATGTCGAGGATCCAGTGCTACTAAACCTGCTTCAGAACATATCATATTAATAATAATAATAATAGTTGTAGGCGGGACAGATTACAAAGATAATACGAAATAAAAATATATATATATATTTAACTTTACATGTGTAATTCAATGTAGTGTACCTATTGGTATAGTATTTGAAAGATATAATTAGTGTTTAGAATTGGGAGAGGGGAAGGTTGATGAGGAAGGTGCAGCTTCCGGTAGTTTGCAGACGGCGTAGCCCTCTAGGACCGCCAACGGTGTCCACAGGACTTACTTTGCGTTCCTGATCAACATATCAGTCATGATCTGAGTGCAAATGTAGGGAAGAGTGCCACCCTGGACAATACCTGCAAAATAAAGACGTTTTTTATTCATTATGAAAACTAGGGATTCGATTATTTTGTAGAAATATCTAACTTTGAGGTAAACGTATGAATATACAGAAACATAGTTTGTAAACATCACGTGTTGACTAACCTGTGAAAAACTTGCTGTACTCTTGCTCAATCTTCTGGGCACTCTCAAACTGCTCCTTGGAATGTTTTTGAGACACTGTCGCAGGATAAACCGGATCCTTCTGCTCCCTGGTTGAGGACACAGGAGTGAGTGAGGTCGTCAGCACCCCCGCGCCTCACATAGCCCCCCATCCCACTCCACACATACACATTTCCTCGCCCCCCCCCCCCATCCATCACCACACGCGCCTCGCACCAACACACTGACCCTAAGCCTTTGATGAAGTGTAAAACTTTCTATTTTGATGTGTTGTAGGTCATCGTGTCCGTCCCCGTATAAGAACAGGGGACAGATAACAGTATGCGGTGAATTCATACAAAAATAATGAGACGGTAAAGATCATTTAATTTGAATAATAAATAAAAATAAATAAAACGAATGAATCCTCAACACTTTAAAAAAATATATTCATATATATAACATTTTATGTGTGCATGCATTACAATGACCAAGTGCAACTATGAGCCAAATTATGTTCAATTGTATAAAATGCAATCGCTGGTTATTCCACATACATCGTCTATATGCAGATGTTTCAGATATGTAATTCCTCTGAGGTGAGCGCAAAAGTCGAGTCTCACCTGTTCCTTTGAAAGCGTGGGGTTTGCATGTGCCTTGGTGAACCAGGTGCCACTCACTTGACTTGCTTGGCGTTCTTGTAGCGGATGAACACCACAATGGGGTAGATGTGAACACTGTGCAGCCTCTCGATGGCGTAGGAGGCGATGTCGAGCAAGCAGTGGCAGTCCTGTTTTGGAGGCGGGAAAAAAAACAAACAAACAAACCAAAAAATAACTGTTGGAGAACATATCCTGTTTGGAGACACCTGCTGCTGATACCGTATTATATCACACTTATTGACATTTGCCAGTTACAGGAAAGGGATATTTTTTTTCCTGTAACAACCTGTTGACAATCATTGTATTGGACATCCCCGGTTTCGGTCTGTCCACTTTAAGTGCAAGTCCAGACTGCTCTGATAGACGTTTTGATCCGGGATGGGCGGTG
>OLKM01006674.1:0-2500 GCA_900291075.1 Melanogrammus aeglefinus
GAGTGCCCATGACGAGCCATGAGCACTCGCCCACACCATCCCAGAAAGCCTTCCCCCAACCGACCACCCAACGTATAAGAGAGGGGAACTGACATTGACTTCCTTAGAGAGGAGCCTTTTACGGGTAGAAATAGAGAAAATGTAAGCAAGAGCAGAAAAGATAAAGACATAGAGAAGAGAAATTAGAATTGGAAAAACAGAACTAATTTAGAAATATTAGTGCAGGAGGAGTGAGAATATATGGCTACAAGCAATCACTGAGATTTATAAAAAAATGGACTGAATGAAATCTGTTTATGTTTGTGTCTTCATTCCAAAACTCTCATTGCACCAAACATATTAGTTTCAGTACAGTATCGAGAAATACTCAGGTAGTTTACTATGCTGCATTAGTCCCTGTAGTAAATACCAGTGTCTTTTTGTGTCATTCGACACAAGTAAGTTTACATTGTAATAAGAGTACATTCTGTAAATGGTATTACCCAGTACGTTTTACCCCATTAGATGATGTAATAGTATATCAGGAGACAATCAAGATTATAGTATTGTGCATTTCCGGTGTTATTAATATCGAATTAGTCAGACATGTCAATTGATAAATAGTAAAGAAATATTTTGTATGTAGATTGGCTACTTTGTGTATGGGAAATTAAACCGTATCTATTTTTTTAGCTTTCAGAAAAATATGTTTGTATCGTTGAATCAGTCATTCAGGGCGTAGAGATAGATGAATCAAAAAATTTAAGTTATTTATTCACAGCCTTCATCCAAATATGTGGCGCTGAGGTAGTCCCGGCAGCTACTGCCCCCGCTTGGTAACGTAGCCACATTATGCAGGGACCAGGCCTTGGGTCGTCCTTCGAGGTCCTGCAGTCCATCTCCATCAGAGGCACCTTCCACTCCATTGCCCAGTTGTGGAGGAACAAACGCAGGCACCGGTGCGTACAACAGCTGCCCTGTCCTGACGCATCCATATATGATGCCTGTTAGTCATTTAATTCATGCAGAGAATAGGACTTAGCGAGACCTACTTCATAACTTCTTACATGTATAATTTTCGAAAGAACTGCCAATCTTACAATCTTATACAGATTTAGGGCTTTTTAATCACAGAAAAGTCTCTGAACAATATGATTTCAACAAAGACTAGATATTTAGAAATTAGCATTTCAGCAATCATTTTTTAGTTCACCTCTGTGCTAAACAGGCCCACCGTTCTTCAGCACTCCTACGCAGCGTTCGACCCAACATTTTCTGTGCGAATGTGGGCAACATTGTAGCGCTCCCTGCGAGCGACGGCAGTGACAAAATAGTGGGTCATAACCAATCCTAAGGGTACCCAGAGTCACCGGAGGAGCCTTCCATGGTGTCTCCCCCTGCCTCAAACGTCTTCACCCGAACTGTGAGTGCCGCAGTATGAAACTGTCATGTATTAGATCCTGGCCATTTGTACACAATTCGTAATCTTAAGGTCGCGGTCAAGACCTATCTGGCATGTTATGGAGTGCTATCCTTTCACTGGTTAACATAAACAGGTTGTGGTCGTTTGGGGTCTTTGATACGGATTGTGCGTTCCGTCAACACGCCTTCAATTGGGAAAACCAGCGATTTGGATAAAAATGTTGACGGACATGGTTAGGTTCCGCAGGCTACAGGGAAGCGTACATATGTGTTCAGACCCCTCAACAGAGACACTGCCTACAGCTCGAAACCGCTCTGCAGACACGTAGACTTGTGAACATGGACCGAGTCACCAACTAGGTTTTCGACGAAAACCCAGTGGCAAATTCTCAGAGCCAAGCACACTTGCGTCGCTGGATTTAGAGCCGAATTCGGTTTGTGTTGGTGCTGCAGGTCGTGTGTCAGCAGTGTCGGTTTTATTCCTCGTAATTCCCCCGGCAAAGACCGAAAATCAGCGCTTATAATCAACCGTCATCGCGTACTGAAAGAATTGGATCTATAGCGTCACCGGACAACCCGTTCACGGCGGCAACGCGTTTGAACTTCCTCTTCCCATTGCTCAAAACGAATAGCCATCTTTTTGTGTTCAAATCTTTTAACGTATTTAACGGTCTTTATCGTTAGAATGGAACTTACACCAGCTAGAGGGGAGGTGTAAAAGATAAGTTATAACTTAGTGTTACGTTGGAACTATCGGCTTGGTGCAACTGCTATTTTTTTAGTAGAGTGTAAAGTCGAACGTTTGGGCGATTTACGTTCAACGTAGCCTAAGTGGGACTTTACGTTCTGCTGGTGCAACCAGCTGCTGGTCTCCAGGAGTTGTCATCAGTGTGTGCAACCCAGTCTCACCAAATTGCGTACAGATCGCACGGTTTTCCATGCGTGCAGTACATACGCCAAATGACCATTTCGCGTACATATGATACGCAAAACCCAGCATCAACTATTGTGGAGGGCGGATGCGTACACATACCACGCATCACTTTATACCCATACCGACGTCACCAGCGATGCATGCTGCATTGAACTTTACTCAGAA
>OLKM01006674.1:10000-12500 GCA_900291075.1 Melanogrammus aeglefinus
GTGTGTGTGTGTGTGTGTGTGTGTTTGACAGAAAGAGAGAGTGTGTGTGTGTGTGTGTGTGTGTGTGTGTGTATGTGTGTGTGTGTGTGTGTGTGTGTGTGTGTGTGTGTGTGTGTGTGTTTGACAGAAAGAGAGAGTGTGTGTGTGTGTGTGTGTGTGTGTGTGTGTGTGTGTGTGTGTGTGTGTGTGTGTGTGTGTGTGTGTGTGTGTGTGTGTGTGTGTGTGTGTGTTTTGACAGAAAAGAGAGAGTGTGTGTGTGTGTGTGTGTGTGTGTGTGTTGCGTGCGTGTGTGTGTGTGGTGGTGTTGTGTGTGCGTGTGTGTGTGTGTGTGTGTCGTGTGTGTGTGTGTGTGTGGTGTGTGTGTTGTGTGTGTGCCGTGTGTGTGTGTCTGTGTGTGTGTGTGTGTGGTGTGTGTGTGTGTTTGACAACAGAAAGAGAGAGTGTGTGTGTTGTGTGTGCGTGTGGTGTGTGTGTGTGTGTGTGTGTGTGTGTGGGGTAAGGTTAGTGATAGCTAAACTTGACGATCAATATTCATGACCCTCCCCCGCGTTCCCCCGTAGTGGCGCCTGCCCAGCGCTCCCTGCTAGTCCAGCCTTCATCTCGGCGGGCCGTACCATTGGGCGTGGGGCGGGGGGGGGGGGGGGTGTTGGTGAAAGTGCGTGGCTCAGCACTCCCCCCCACACGGGGGGCTCTGGCCTTGCTCGTACTTCATCTCTGAACTTAATCGCCTCCGAGGACACGACGGGGGCGGGGCTGGGAGGACTCCTCCTCCTCGGACCTCCTGCAGGAGCAGAGGTCAGGGGTCACCGGGCGGCTCCTGCTCCACCCGCCCTGGTGCGTGGGCAGGACCCCAGGACCCCCCTTCAGACGGGGAGGTCGGCCTGGGGCCGGTCACCGGGGGGCCGCTGGTTCGATCCCCGGCCCCACTAGCCAAGTGCCGAAGGGTCCTAGAGAGGCCCCCCCCTGGCTGCTGCGGACCACCTCGATGGACCGCCCTGACTGAACTGTGAGTGTGGCTCTATCCGGGGTTACACACCGTGACCACAGAGCCCCCAGAAATGCAGCGGGGATGTTGCCATGATGTGGAGCGGCAGTCTGCCTGAATCACAGACGGAGGGTCTCAGACCTGCCCCCGCTGGAGAACAACACACACACAGCGCTGCACACACACACACCCACACACACACACACACACACACCCCCACACACACACACACACACACACACACACACACACACACACACAACACACCCCCCCCCCCCACCCCCTGACTCACCACTCCTCTCTTGATGTATACGTGCCGAGTGCTGCTCTAATGTTTGCCATAAATTTCCCGCTCCGGGTTCGTGCGACCGACGGCTCTGATGGCGATCGATGGCGTTTCCACGGGGACGACGGCTGATGACCTCATACACACACCGCCCCCCCCCCCCCCCTCCCCTCTCTACAGGACGATGTCATCCCTCACTTTCACACGTCCTGCTGAGAGAAGATGACGTCATGATACTACCCTAACCCTAACCCTAACCCCAACACTAACCCTAACCCTAACCCTAACCCCAACACTAACCCTAACCCCAACACTAACCCTAACCCTAACCCTAACCCTAACCCCAACACTAACCCCAACACTAACCCCAACACTAACCCTAACACTAACCCTAACCCCAACACTAACCCTAACCCTAACCCTAACCCTAACCCCAACACTAACCCCAACACTAACCCCAACACTAACCCTAACACTAACCCTTCGGAACCACTCGGAAGAAGACAAATGTTAAAACTAACATGATCCTCAGGATGTAAGAATCAAACCACTGGGAGGAGGAGGGGGAGGAGGAGGAGGAGGAGGAGGAGGAGGAGGAGGAGAGGGAGGAGGGAGGAGGAAGCAGGAGGAGGAGGAGGAGGAGGAGGAGGAGATGAGGGGAGGAGGAGGTGGAGGAGGAGGCGTTGGAGGAGGTGGGAGCGGTGTGGCCCAGGGCCTGTGGAGGCTGGAGAGCGAGGAGCGAGGAGAACTGAACCAGTGAGCAAAGGAGACGGTAAAAAAGACCAACCGCCCCGCGGCTCCACGGAGCTGAGAAGGGGAGAGACGCCGTCATTACCCAGAAGCCTCCAGGCACGACGAGGCGTCAGCGGCGCCTTTATTGGGGGAGACAAGGTGGTGTCAGGTGAACACGGACCCAGCACCTCCCAGAGCCGACACGTTGGCGCTCATTACACCTGGGCTGCTCCTCCTCCTCCTCTCCTCCTCTCCTCCTCCTCTCCTCCCCCTCCTCCTCCTCCTGTCCTCTTTCTCTCCTCCTCTTACTACTCTCCTCCTCCTACCTCCTCCTATCTCCTCCTCCTCCTCTCTACTCCTCCTCCTCCTCCTCCTCCTCTCCTCCTCCTCCTCCTCTCTCCTCTCCTCTCTCCTCCTCCACTCTCCTCCTCCTCTCCTCCTCTCCTTCTTCCTCCTCACCTCCTCCCTCTCCTCCTCCTCCACCTCCTCCCCTCTCC
>OLKM01006675.1:0-13653 GCA_900291075.1 Melanogrammus aeglefinus
ACTTGCCTGCAGAACAGACCTGAGAAAAATCGCAACAGACGCTTTGAAGAAGTGTTTGGAGAGCTTGATGTTTCACCAGAGGTAGGCACCCTGTAGAGGATTATGTTTGAATATTTTCATAGATCCAACACAAAAAATGTTCTTTGTAATTATTTATCGTTTTACACATGGTCCTTGATAAGCATTTGCAACTCAGAGTCAAACTGTTAAATGTGAGGCAGGTGGCTTGGGTGTTTGACTCCCATCCAAAAGTTGTTCATATCCCAGTATCATGCATATTTTGAGCAGGACCTGGAATACTTCTCAGACACAGGTTAAACGAATGGGGATACTCACAAGGGGATTCAGAGTGGCTGATAAAAGGTTATGGTTAAAATAGAATGAATCAAATCACAAATTCTAAGATTGCAACCTTTACTTGAGTTTAATTTTTTGGAGTACAAGATCAAGCAAATCATTCGCATTTTTGCAGTGCTTGTTTTTGAGAAAAAACGGTTGCTTCTTATGAACATTGGATCAAAGTAATAAAGATTATTTTTATTACTTAATACATGAATTTAATATGAAAATAATGTGGCTATTAAACAATACTGCAGTCCATAATTGAGTTCTCACATGAGCATGAACAAAAGTGATGTATATTATATATTAGCTAGTTGAAGAACATGAATTATGTTTTCAAAATCACAGCCAAAACATTGCAATTATGCTGATGAAAAGAATGTTCTGCCTCTGTCCGTGGCGCTCACTTTATATGATGACCCTGAACCCTTTATGTTTCAAAGCACATACCGCTGTGTCTTTGCATTGTATTGGTATGTGCTCTTCTCAATTATAGTCTGTTGAGTATATGCATTGCAAATACACGCTCTATGTGTTATATCTGTGGTATACTCATGGTGTCACTATAGACCAGCAAAGCACTATGATACCGACCCTCATGGCCATAGTGCGTATTGACGGGCTCGAGCACAAAGCCAAGGCTTGCGTGGACGGACACAACGGATGAAACTAGTAGGGAGAAAAAGGTCTTCAGTAGAGTTGCTTTAATTGGATGTAGCTAAACTGGGAATTGTTTTTTTTTGTGTGATCGACGAGTCACGACTGTGTTGGACATCTCTTGTACGAAAATGGAAGACAGACATTGTGGATTCTACGGTTTGATTTTCGTTTTCATTTTCTTACTGCACTTCACAAATGGCGAGCTTGACTATTCAATTCAGGAGGAGATGAAGCTTGGTTCTATCATTGGAAATGTAGCAAAGGATCTTGGGATAGGTGTGGGAAGATTGACTGCTCGCAAAGCTCGCATTGAGACGGAACGAAATATAGCATACTGTGATATAAATCTTCGTACCGGAGACCTGACCGTCGCGAAGAGAATAGACAGAGAAGAGCTCTGTGGAGAAAAGGCTTCGTGTTTCCTCAAATTCGAGCTTTTATTTGAATCTCCCTTAGAATTGCATCGCATATCACTGAAAATCGACGACATCAACGATAACACACCACTGTTCCCAAAGGATACAATAAAACTGGAAATTACAGAATCCGCTGACAAAGGAGCTCGCTACCGAGTCAACGCGGCCCATGATGCAGATATCGGCCAGAACGGCGTTCAAAGCTATATTCTTCAGGAAAATAATCATTTTATTTTAAATACTCAAACCACAAGTGCTGGAATCAAATATGCTGAATTGGTTTTAAATCAAGAATTAGACAGAGAAGAACAAAAGGAAATTAAATTATTGTTAACGGCTCTTGACGGTGGTTCTCCTCAGAGATCAGGTACTCTAACCATAGACGTCACTGTGTTGGACGCTAATGATAACGCCCCAGTGTTTAGTCAGGCCGTGTATGAAGCCAGCCTGCCGGAAAACTCTCCGTTGAAAACTCACGTAATCACTGTCGGCGCTACTGACGCAGACGAGGGCGTTAATGGAGAGGTTACATATGAATTTAACAAAATGTCCGATAAATCACGAAAGCTTTTTTCACTTGATCAGAAAACAGGTGACGTTACTGTTATAGGTGACATTGACTTTGAAGAAGGATCGAAATATGAAATATATCTGGAAGCCAAAGATGGTTATGGTCTATCTACAGACACTAAAGTCATTATAAGTATAACTGACAACAATGACAACGTACCAATCATAACGCTACAATCGTTGACGAATCCAGTGCCTGAGAATGTATCACCTGGTACAGAGGTTGGGATAATTAACGTGGAGGATATGGATTCGGATCAAAACCAACAGTTCCGCTGCTTCATTCAGCAAAATATTCCCTTTAAACTAATTCCCTCTTTAAAAAATTATTACTCACTGGTGACAACGGATAAGCTAGACCGCGAATTAATGCCTCATTATAATATTACAATTACTGCTATTGACGAGGGATCTCCACCTCTTTCCTCGTTTAAAACCATTCAAGTCTCTATCGCTGACGTCAACGACAACCCACCTGTGTTTGAGGAACAGTCGTATAGCAGCTATGTCCCTGAGAACAACAAACCGGGCCACAGCCTGTGTTCTGTTAAGGCCCATGACCCAGACTGGAGACAAAACGGTACAGTGATCTATTCTCTTTTACCTGGTGAAGTCAACGGTGCTCCAGTCTCCTCTTATCTATCTGTTAACGGAGACACCGGAGTTATCCAAAGTGTCAGGTCGTTTGATTATGAACAGTTTAGGAGCTTTAAAGTCTATGTAATGGCACGAGACAACGGTTCTCCTCCACTCAGCAGCAACGTGACTGTGAGTGTCTTCATAACGGATGTAAATGACAACACTCCTCAGATACTTTACCCCGCCCCAGAGGGAAACTCCTTCATGACTGAACTGGTACCCAAAGCTGCACAAGGAGGTTCTCTGGTTTCCAAGGTGATAGCAGTTGATGGGGACTCTGGACAGAACGCCTGGCTGTCCTATCAGATCAATTAAGTCCACTGATCCGGGAATTTTCAAAATCGACCTTTCACAGTGGAGAGATCAGGACCCAGAGAGACATTTCTGATTCTGACAACATGAAACAGAACATTGTAGTCGCTGTAAAGGATAACGGACAGCCCTCCCTCTCTGCTACATGTTCCATGTTTTTACTGATTTCTGATAACTTGGCTGAAGTTCCAGAACTGAAGGACATGGCTTATGAAGATAGCAGTTCTAAATTAACATCTTATCTGATCATCGCGCTGGTATCCGTCTCCACCTTTTCCTGACTTGTCCATTATTATCATTCTCTGGGATTGAGGTTTTGTCCGGAGGAGAAAGCCCAGACTGGTATATTTGAATGGAGCTGTTTCTATTCCCAGCTCTTATCTCCTCCAAACTATGCAGATGTGGACGGCACTGGAACTTTACGCAGCACGTATGATTATGATGCGTATTTAACCACTGGATCTAGAACAAGTGACTTTAAATTTGTAACATCTTACAATGACAACACACTGCCTGCAGACCAGACCCTAAGAAAAAATCAAACAGACTTTGAAGAAGTGTTTGGAGACCTTGATGTTCCGCCTGAGGTAATTAAATAACATATGTTTAACTCCTCATTATGTTTCCACTAAGAAATATGCTCCTTCAGCTTCTCTCCATTGCAATCCTCATATTGGGAGCTCTCTTTGGCAGTCAACATTGTATAATGCATCGTTTTTACAACAATTTCGTCTTTGCTGGCACAAATGGTGAATTTTGTGATTTGTGTACTTAATATTTTCCCAATTAAATTGAGTACAGTTGTTTATTTCGATGTTGCATTCCAAATATGAAGCCTTAATATCAGGAACATAATTGTGGTACGACACACGTTTTTTGCTGAAGAACCAGTAATGAAGAACCATTCTTTCTTTCTGTGCTGTACGATGTGCAGCACCTTAATTGGGTATGTGGTAGAATTTCTGTTTTTCTTCCCCCTCTAACTTTCTGTGTGCCCAGTCTGTCACCACTAGTCCCACTTGGTTGTTGAGTTTTTGGAGGATCCAGACTCTACACTTATAACAATGTGTGTTAGCTGCTCCATGGATATCTCACAGTTACACTATCTGGAGGACTGACTCCAGGGGTTTTGAACGATCTGTATGCTGAGCTCTGTCTGATGGATCTCTAGCTGTTACTACTAACCAATCGCGTGCTATGTCGCTGTCCATGGTGCTTGGATGTCCTTTCGGCGCTGTTTAACGTTGTAATGCCTTCATAAATACTATACCATGTAATTTATATTATTTATGCCTAATTGTAATAATTTCCAATTAATTTGTTTTATTGCTGAAAAAAGCCTTCATGGTTTCCCTTTCAGCTCAATTACAAGTCCATAAATAACGACGGCGAAAGGAAAACTATATTCAATAGAAGGCCTGTTTGGTGTTATATGATTAACGTCCAATCTGAATATGTTACACTTCCTACTGACTCATGGTGTCGCTATGCACCAGCAAGTGAGTTCAACAAATACAATCGTCTGCATTTCCACCCACCACGTATTGACGCGAGCAGAATGCAGAAAGCTTGGACATCGTGCACCAGCGGTATTTGAGTCGAATGATCTTTTCGTTACTTCCATCAAATCCATTCCTTTAGACCGTTGTTGGCAATCTAGTAACAGTAGTTAGCCTTGATGGAATATTGCTCTGTTTTACATGCGGAACAATGCGGAGAAAAGCCGTCATGTGTTCTTAAATTCGAGCTGCTTCTGGAATCTCCTTTGGAATTACACTGTGTATCAATACAGGTACAAGACATTAACGACAATGCACCAAGTTTCCCAACGGATATTATCAAGCTAGAAATAAGAGAATCTGCTGACAAAGGAGCTCGGTATCGCGTTAATGCGGCTCACGATGAAGACATAGGCCAAAACGGTGTTCAGAGTTACACTCTTCAACGGAATGACCACTTTGTTTTCAATATACAAACTACTAGTGCTGGCAGTAAATATGGCGAATTGATTCTCGACAAGGAGTTAGACAGAGAGGAGCGGAAGGAAATTAAACTGTTGTTAACGGCTCTGGAAGGTGGTTCTACTCAGAGATCCGGTACTCTAACCATTGACGTCACTGTGTTGGACGCTAATGATAATGCCCCAGTGTTTAGTCAGGCCGTGTATGAGGCCAGCCTGCCTGAAAACTCTCCGTTGAAGTCACTCGTTGTCACTGTAAGCGCAATGGATGCAGACGAGGGAATCAATGGAGAAGTCACATATGGACTAGGCCAGATATCTGATAAATCAAGGAAATTGTTTTCACTTGACAGTCAGTATGGAGAAATATTCGTTACAGGGGACATAGATTTCGAAGATGGAATTCAATATTAAATGTTTGTTGAGGCCAGAGACAGTTATGGTCTCTCTTCAGATACAAAGGTAATAATAAGTATAACTGATGTGAATGACAACTCGCCAATCATTTCTTTAATATCGTTGACGAATCCTGTACCAGAAGACGTGGCACCTGGTCCAGATACAGAGTGGGACTTTGTGAAAAACGCGATGCAATAGATTTTGGAAGAAATCAAAGGTCGTTGCATCATCAACAATACTTGTCTTCATTAAAACTTTTTCCTTCATTGGAAAATAACTATGCCTATTGGTAACAGACAGAAGAACTAGACAGGGAAACTAGGTTCTAATACATACGCTACGCATACAACATCCCCACGATGATGGGCATATCCTCCTCTGTCGTCAATCACAGTATGTTCACATCTCATAGCTGACGTGCAACGACAGCCCACCTGTGTTTTGAGAACAGTCGTATTAGCAGCTATGGTCCTGAGAACAACAAACGGGCACAGCCTGTGTTCGTTTAAGCCCATGACAGACTGGAGCACAAGAACGGTACAGATGATCTATTCTACTTTTACCTTGGTGAAGTCAAAGGTGCTCCATCTCCTCTTATCTATCTGTTAATGGAGAACACCGGAGTGATCCAAAAGTGTCAGGTCGTTTGATATGACAGTTTAGGAGCTTTAAAGTCTATGTAGATGGCACGAGACAACAGATCTCCTCCAATTCAAGCCAGCAACGTGACTTTGAGTGTCGTCATAATGGGATGTAAATTGACAACACTCCTCAGATACTTTACCCTCGCCCAGAGGAAACTCCTTCATGACTGAACTGTACCCCAAAGCTGCCAAGGAGGGTATCTCTGGTTTCCAAGGTGAATAGCAGTTGATGGGGACTTCTGACAGAAAGCCTGGCTGTCCTATCAAGATCATGTAAGTCTACTGATCCAGGACCTTGTCAAAATCGATCCTTCACAGTGGGGAGAATCAGGACCAGAGAGACATTCTGATTCTACACACATGAAACAGAACATTGTAGTCGCTGTAAAGGGATAACGGACAGCCCTCCCTCTCGCTACGCATGTGGTTCCATGTATTTACTGAAGAGAAACTTAGATAACAGATGAGGAGAAATGAAGAAACGTCTTATAAGAAAGCAGTTCTAAAGAAACAGCTTATTTGAACATAGTACGCTGAGTAAACCGATATCAACAAGGTACTGACTTCATGATATTATCGATTCTGGAATTGAGGTAAAAGGATCGGAGGAGAACAGCAGAGCGTTATTAGTAATGCAGCCTTGGAATCAAAGCGTTACTCATCCCAGAGATATGATAGAGGTATGAGTAGGCACGTGAGATCAGAGGCTAGAGCACATGGTATGAGAGCGTAGGATACCGATGCACAGAGGTGGAATTTGACCTCAGTGGATAGCGGAGAACGAGTGGACTGACAGTTGTCACATGTCTGACAAACGACAGACATGAGTCACCGCTGATCGAGTCAGCAGCTCGCTGAGACATCCATCATCCAGAATAATGAAGAACTCCAGCCAGCGACACTCTTGAGAGTTTCCAATAGCAGGAGAGTGATCCAAGTATTCTATGTCCGAAGCTTAAGGCGAAACATCCCTCTCAGTGAAATGCAGTTCAGGGGATTTTACAATTCGACCGTTTTTGTTTTGGTTTAGATCTGCTGGTCTAAATGATATACAGCTGACACTCAGGGACACAGCAGTAAAATGATGAGGCAGGTAGACTTAGACCTTGAATGGGCAGTGTGTATCCATCCAAAGAGATGTTCATATCCCAGTCCATGTCATAGTCTTGAGCAGGACTAGAATATTCTCAACCATAAGTTATATCGATAATGGTGATACTCACTAGGTTACGACATGTTGGTGTGTCATCACCTAGAGGATGTACCGTTCTTTCTATGGAGAATAATCAACATCACAAGGTGCTAAGATTGCGCCTTATGTTTCGAGTTAAAATAGCCTTGGAGTACAGATCAGAGCTAGATCATCGGTTTTATGTGTACTCATAGACCGACCGTCTGCCTTCTTATAACACTGTACTAATAGGAATAAGCATTATTTTAATTCTTTCAATAGAACCTTTCACTTGAGACTAGGCACATGATGTGGTCGGAGACAATATGCACATCACTTTTGAATGGTTCCCTACATGCGCATCGAGCACCATTAGCTACTCTACATCGTAGAAAGGTAAGAAAGATGAACGTGACGTTGATCTCAATGCTAGCTGCAACAGCATCGTACATATAGCTGCTTAAATCGTAAGACTGTTTCTGCTCGGTAGACATGGTGCGAACTCTATAGGATGAAGCCATGATCACCTTAATGTCTCATAGCATTATATCACTGTGCACTGTGTGATCATGTAATCGTCATGGTGCTTCTCATCATAGTCGTGAGTCTCTGCATTGCTAATGCTCTAGCTCTTTGCGTTATAATCTGTTGTAAATACTCCGGTGTCATATAGACCAGCAAAGCATATGAAACCGACCCTCATTCCATAGTGCGTAGACGGCTCGAGCCCAAAGCCAAGGCTTGCGTGGACGGAGCACAGCGGATAGAGAACTAGTAGGCGAGAATAAAGGTCTTTAGTAGAGTTGCTTTAATTGGATGTAGTAAATGGGAATTGGTTTTTTTTGTAGTATCGACGAGTCCACGACTGGTTCTGGGCATCATCTTATGTACGAAAAATGGAAGACAGAAATTGTGGATTGCTATGGTTGATTTCGTTCTTCATTTTCCTACTACACTTACAAAAGTGGAGAGCTTGACTATTTCAATCAGGAGGAGATTGAAGCTTGGTTCATCAATTGAATGTAGCAAAGATCCTGGGATAGGTGTGGGAAGATTGACTGCTCCGCAACGCTCGGCATTGAGATGACGGAACAAAATATAGCATACTGTGATAGAAAGGGTCGTACCGCGAGAGTACGCCCGGTCGCGAAAAGACATAGACTAGGAGAAGAGCTCTGTGAGAAAAGGCTTTCGGTTTCCTCAAATCAGCTTCTATTGAATCTTCCTTAGAATTGCCATCGCATATCCACTCGAAATACGAATCGACATCAACGAATAACAAATCCATGTTTCCCAAAGGATACAATAACAACTGGAAATGTCAGAATCGCTGACGAAAGAGCTACACCTACCGAGTCAACGTCGGCCGCTGTCACGATACTCGTCCAGAAAGACGTTCAAAGTATATTTTCCAGGATATTAATCATTTTATTTAATACTCAAACCACAAGTGCTGGAATCAATTGCTGAATGGTTTTAGATCAAGAATTAGACAGAGAAGAACAAAAGGGATATTAAATTGTTGTTAAGCGGCTCGGCTCTTGACGGGTGGTTCTCCTCAAGATCAGGTTCTCACTGCTAGACCGTATGTTTGGACGCTAAGTGAAAAGACCCAGTGTTAGTCAGGCCGTGCGTATGACGCCAGTCTGCGGATAAACTCTCCGTTGAAGCTACCGTAATCACCGCGGCGCTACTGAGCAGACGAGGGCGTTTTAAATGGAGAGGTAGAACTATATGAATTTACAAAATGTCAATAAGTAGGATCTTTTTCACTTGAACAGAAAACAGGTGACGGTTCACTGTTATAAGTGACATTGACTTTGCAAGATGGGACGACAATATGAAATATATATAGAGGCCAAAGATGGTTATGGTCTCTCTACAGATACAAGTTAGTTATTTTTACAGAGAACGCCAATGACATGCTCCAATCATAATTTTAAAATCGTTGAGGCAATACCAGTGCTCGAGAATCGTATCACCTGTACAAGACAGTTGGAATAGATTAACGTGCGGATATGTATAGAACAGAACCCGACAGATTCGCTGCTTTATTCAACATAAATCTGCCATTTAAACTAATTGCTTTATCAAGAAAACTATTATTCTTCTGGTGGAGCACCGATAACTAATCGCGGAAATTAATGGCCATCATTATAAATTAACAATTATGCGATCGATGAGGCTCTCCGCACTCCTGTCCTCATTTAAAACTGTTCAAGTCTCTATCTGTGACGTCAAGCTGGACAACCCAGCTGTGTTTGAGGGACAGTCGTATAGCACTATGCCCTGGAGAACAACAAACCGGGCCACAGCCTGTGTTCTGTTAAGGCCCATGACCAGACTGGAGGACAAAATCGGGTACAGTGATCTTGTTCCTTTCTACGCTGGTGAAGTCAACGGATGCCAGCTCTCTTATCTATCTGTTAACGGGGACCACCGGATGACAAAGTTGTCAGGTGTTGAGTATGAAGTTTGAGCTTTACAAGTCTATGTACGGTTGCACGAGAAATGTCTCTCTAGCACTCCAGCACAACGTGGACATGTGTATGTCTCATAATAGATGTAATGACAACCCCTCAGATACTTGTACTCTCCACCGAGCGCCAGAGGTGTGAAATTCTTCATGACTGGTGTGAAGTGACTGGATGTACCCCGGCTTACACAATTCGCTGCAGCAAGGAGGTTCTCTGGGTTTCCGGGAAAGGTGAAGCAGGTTGATGGGGACTGTCGGTCTGGAAGAACGCGTGGGCTGTCCTAGAATCAGAGTCATTAAGATCCACCAGACTGTCCGCCCGGGACTGTTTCATCAATGCGATTTCAACAGTGGGAGATCAGGACCGCAGAAGAGACATTTCTGATTCTGACAACATGGAAACAGAACATTGTAAGTGCAGCTGGTAAAGGATAACGACATGCCGCTCCGCTCTCCTGGGCTAACATGTTCCATGTTTTTAGCTGATTTCTGGATAACTTGGGCTGAAGTACCTAGAATTGAGGACATGGCTTATGAAGATAGGCACGTTCTAAATTAACACTCGTTAATCTGAATGCAATCGCGCATGGTTTCCGTGCTCACTTTTCTTGACTTTCATTATTATCCAATTCTGGGATTCTAGGTTTTGTCAGAGGAGGAAAAGCCCAGACTGGTTATTTGATGGAGCGGTGCTAGATTTCCAGCTCTTATCTCCCTCGCAAATACGGCAGATGTGGATCGGCAGCTGCCAACTTTACGCAGCAACTTATCTTATGATGCGTATTTAACCACTGATCTAGAACAAGTGAATTAAATTTTGTACGGTCTTACAAGCAACACTGCGCGATGCAGACACAGACCACGAGAAAAACATCCAACAGATTTTGAAGAAGTGTTTGGAGACATCGATTCTTCCCCTGAGGTAAAAAACATACATGTGTCAGAAAAGAAAATACTCTTATTGCTGTCTCGCACCCATGAGCGCAGCTTAGCTGCCCTAATTATCAGCTTCTGTCAGAAAATCACATTTCTATAAAATAGATCTCAATTCAAAGACCCTTTCATAGTCAAAATTGGTTCAGGCAATTTATTTTTGAAACAACACTTTGCAGGCTCACACAGTGCTTTTTGTTAATATGGTTCATAGTATAGGTACTTCATAATGAATGGGCTACATTATGGAATTTGTCTTTCTAATTTGGCTGTGAAACAAAAGTACTTTGTTGCTGAAGAACCAGTAAAGGATGTTGCAGCCATTTCTTTCTATCTGTGCTGTATGAAGCACAGCTTCTACAATTTGGTTTTCTGGAATGAACGAAAAAATATTACTTATTTTAAAGTACGATTTTCGCTCTTGGGTGACAGAGTCTTGATTGTACAATATATCCAAAAAAACCCTTTTTGCTGTCACATCAAACATTCTGTCGATTTTATATGCAGTATAGTTTATTTTTTCTCTCACCTGTTACTTTCTCTGTGCC
Source organism: Melanogrammus aeglefinus (assembly GCA_900291075.1). Lineage (NCBI taxonomy): Eukaryota > Metazoa > Chordata > Actinopteri > Gadiformes > Gadidae > Melanogrammus > Melanogrammus aeglefinus. The sequence goes on from OLKM01006675.1 coordinate 11,071, forward strand.
AAGCTTTTCAACCTAGCTCCCCTTTGTTCATTAGTTGCAGACTTCAGAATCTACTCTGCATAGTTGTCTGTGTAATATGAGGACTGTATTTTGCCACTATGTGTTTGCTGCTCTAACCACAATTTTACTGTAACACTATCAGGATGACTGATTTAGGCATTGAAAAGTCTGCATGCTATTCTCTGTCTGATGGATCTCTGTTACTACTGATCTACCAACCCACTCTCACCGAGAAATGCGTACCGATGCGCACGTTTCCATGCGGCAGTACATACACCAAAATGACCAGCATTTCGCGTACATATGAGTACGCCAAGAACCCAGCATTAACTCCTTTGGAGGGCGGAATGCGTCCACATCTGAACGCATGGACTGTTATACCCATGACCGCGTCACCAGTGATGCATTGCTGGCATTGAACTTACTCAAATCGGGAATTTCCGGCCTTCCGAATAAGGAAAGGTGCAATAAACTCGGGCGGTTTTTGTAAAAGTCTGAAATTCGAAGACAATGATACGCATCGCCCTCCACCACTAGTTAACTGCAAGTCTGAATTCGGTAGTTACGTCACAGGCCACAATTTGACACGGGTGATTCGTGCGTTATCATATGCACGGCGAGCAATTGCCAGTTTGCGGTATGTATGCACGCACTGTCAAACCGTGCGATCTGTACGCATTTTGGGTGAGACTAGGGCTGTTTCCTAATGTAAGGCTGCAGCCTTGCTAGGAACGCGTCCTTGCTTAAGTCGCGTCTGATGGAGAGTGGCTGCTCGAGTGCTTCCTAGCTGGATCGGACTTTTGGCAACGACTTGCTGTGTGGATGCCGCTTCGGCTTCCGCTTCCGCTTTTGTAGATACTGCGTTTTCCGCTTGTAAACACATGCGACACTTCTGAAATACAACATAGAGCAATATTATATAGAGCTAGTATATAATATGGCCTATTTTATTAATATAGTATATATAATATATATATAGTATATGGGCCTATTATATATATATATATATATTATAATATATATATATATATATATTATCTATTATATAACTATATAGATATAGTATATATATATATATACTAGTATATATAGCAAATATTAAGCTACAGCAACGTACGGTATCATTAAGTTGCAAAACGTTTGTTAAAGTGGCACCAAGTCTTTAGCTTGATTATTTGGCATTAGACACGATGAATCTATAAAAGGCAATACGGCACAAATATTTCGAAAACGAAGGATATGAACTTCACTTACATTGTGAACGTGTCTGGTGCTCTGGCATTTTCAAGATCCGCGCAGAGTGAACGGCACAGGATGTGGGTAGAATTGAGCTCATCTAGGATGCAATCGATGCGTGCATTGAAAGATCTCGGAATTTTCAAAAACGAAGGACGCAAAAAGGGGCAGTCACAAATTTCTGAGTTGTCCTCACCATTGGAACATGTGCTTGTCGGCGTTCCTACCTGACGTAGCGTGCTTAGAGGAACGCTCGGTCTGAGCATGCTTCTGACTTGGAACAGCATAGGTTGGATCTACTGCTTGATATGTCGCTGTCCATGGTTATGGAATAACTTTGTGTTGTCTATGCCAACTGAAACGACATTAGGCATGTTATATTAGCCAGCCATTCAATTTATATGATGGAACACTTGTTTCATCAGGTAGAATTGGTGAAATATTCAGTCCATATAATGCATATATGATGTAATTTATTGTTTGAATTAGTCAGATGCTCAAACAAAAGCACAAGTGAATAGAATAGCGTTTGGTGTTACATGAGTTATAACAACTATTACAGTGTTATACTGTATTGATGCTCGAGCTTCGCTATGCACTGTCAATGGTGTTCTAAACGTAATATAATCTTCAAGTCTATTCCACTCCCACCGCTGTGATTTGATGCAGAAGGGCGACTAACCCGCGAGATTCGTGCAACAGCGGAAGGGCTATCAAGAGCCGATGGTCTTCTTCACTATTATTCTTGTGGTTGTAGAAATCAGCCGAGCCTATTGATTCTATATCGTAAATTGCTCTGGATACCAGGATGGAAAACCAAGGGATTTTATTTATTTTTTTTTGTGTTCTTTAATTGCTTGTGACTGCATTACGTCATGGCGACTGAGCTATTCCAGCTCCAAGAGAGATGAAGCGTGGATCGTGTAATCTGGAATTATTAGCCACGGACCTGGGACTGTAGATTGGAACTAATATCGTGATAGAAAAGCTCGCATTGAACAGGAGGAACAAGCCGAACGAGGAGGGTATGTGGTGGAGTCAATTTAGGAGGCGGAGAGCTATTGTTTCAGAGAGGAAATCGACCGAGAGAACAAAATGCGGGGAAGAGCCGTCTGTGGTGATTTCTTAATTGCGGAGCTCCTTTGGAATCCTCCATAGTAACTTCACGGTGTCATCAGGTAAGAAATACAGACTTAAGAGGACAATATTCACCGAGTGTCCCGCGGATTATTATCAGCTCGAAATCAGTGATCTGCGACAAACAGGAGCCTCGGGTATCGCGTGTAATGCGGCTCACGGATTCAGAGTTGTAGGCCAGTCAAGCGATGAGCACAAAGTTATCACTCT
>OLKM01006676.1:0-13652 GCA_900291075.1 Melanogrammus aeglefinus
AATGTATGGTGGAGACACAGGTGTCTTGTGTCCAGAGGCCAAAGACAAGTTTGAGAAAATCAGTCTATCACGCAAGACAGTGACTCGCCGTGTGGAACTGATTGACGAAGATCTAACTACCAACTTAAATAAAACGGCAGAGTCGTTCACGTTTTATTCATTAGCGCTGGATGAAAGCAACGATGTAAATGACACTGCTCAGCTCCTCATTTTTATCAGAGGAATTAACGATTCTTTTGAAATAATAGAGGAGTTTTTAACAATGGAGTCTCTGAAAGGAAAAACACGGGGTGAGGACTTGTATAACCGGGTGTCTGCTGTCATTGAAAATATGAAGCTGCCTTAGAGTAAACTAATCAACGTCACCACTGATGGATCTCCAAATTTAACAGGGAAAAATGTTTGCCTGCTTAGAAGAATCCAGGATAAAGTGAAAGAAGAAAATCCTGACCAGGATTTTATTTTCCTTCACTGCATCATCCACCAGGAATCTCTTTGTAAATCTGTATTGCAGCTGAATCATGTTGTGAATCCTGTCGTAAAACTTGTCAACTTTATACGTGCAAGGGGACTTCAGCACCGTCAGTTCATCGCGTTCTTGGAGGAAACTGATGCAGAGCAAGAGGGCCTACTTTATCACTCCCGTGTCCGCTGGTTGAGCTTGGGCAAAGTGTTTTAACGAGTGTGGGATCTCAAAGAGGAGATCGGTGCATTTTTGGAGCTACTGGGGAAGACCGACGAATTTCCCGAGCTGAGCAACAAGAACTGGCGTTGTGACTTTGCGTTTGCTGTGGATATATTTTCACACATGAATGAGCTGAACGTGAACATACAGGGGAAGGATCGGTTTGTGCATGAGCTGTACACATGTGTGAAAGCCTTCAAAGCCAAGCTGGCTTTATTTTCCAAGCAAGTCTTGAATGAATCATTCACTCATTTCCCCACACTAGCCACACTGAAAGAGGAGGCTGGCGCAAAAGTAAAGAAATACAGCGAGTCACTGGATGCGCTCCACAAAGAATTCTGCCGTCGCTTTGTTGATTTTGAGAAAATTAACAAGTCACTTCAGTTGGTGGCCTGTCCCCTGTCACAAGATCCCGAAACAGCACCAGAAGCGCTGCAGCTGGAGCTGATCGACCTTCAGGCTGACGCTGTCCTAAAAGAGAAGTTCAAGTCTCTTAAACTGAATGACTTTTATGCGTCACTTAATGAAGCGATGTTTCCAAACCTCCGGAGGACGGCACAGAAGATGCTGGCGTTGTTCGGCTCGACCTACGTCTGTGAACAGACGTTCAGCGTCATGAACTTCAACAAAGCCAGCCACAGATCCAAGTTGACTGACCAACACCTCAGATCCATCCTGAGACTTCAACAAAGCCAGCCACAGATCCAAGTTGACTGACCAACACCTCAGATCCATCCTGAGAATCGCCACGACAAAACTGACTCCAGACTTTGATGGTCTGGTTAAAAAGGGACACCAACAACATTGTTCCCACTGAAATCAAAAGTAAGTTTCTCTGCTCTTAAAAATGCATTTGCGTGTTACAAAAAAAATATGGATTTACGCGTTATAGAAATGACATGTAAAAAAATTACTTCAGCTCAAAAAAATGACATGTAAAAAATGACATGTAACACGTAAATCCATTTTTTAAAAATGGATTTACGTGTTACAGGTCATTTCTGTTAAGGTGCGCACATAAGTGGTGTGCAGGTGCACTGTCTTCTCAATATAACCAATGCGCACCAGATATATATAACATGGCCACATACTGGCATGCTGTCACTGTTCGGATGATCTGCATCTCCAACCATTTTTGAAATGATCAGGAGGAGAGTGATGATAATGTCCTGAAGGATATCAAAACTTTAAATGCTTCAAAATGGTAACTGTTTGTAATTTTAAAAAAGGTGTATTTTGTTAATTTAACTTTCAGAGTCATTTCAATAAAGAAATACTGTGTGACTTGGAAGAGATATTTTGTTGTATTGCTGTTGTTAATTTTCTATGGAAATTAAAGCACGTTTTCTACATATCTCATGTTATTTTTTCTCTTATGAGGTGAATTACCAAAACACTCCATCCATCTGCTCCTGGTCCTGGCCCTTCTGTCAAATTTTATAACCCTCTGTGGCCCACGAGTCAAAAAGTTTGCCCAGCCCTGCTCTAGGCGCTCGCATTCAGCGGCCAGGCCTACAAGCGCTGGCCGATCTCTGGGAAATCTATGATTGCTCCCCCTGCCTGTGAGAGTGCCTCGCCGCCAATGAAGTTCCCTCGGCGGACCCGAGAGAATCATAGACAACCGCTCCTCTTGGACTTGGTCCAAGACTTGGGCAATCAGAGGCATGGGACCTGAATTCTTTAAATAAAATGTTATCTCTAACTATTATTGTTTGTGTTTACTTTATCTTTCTCTGTATGCAATAATAACTAAGTATCAATATTATAATGACTCAATGACAATCCAAATAATGTGCTTTAAACTTAAATTACTATATTTCAATCACTAATGTACTAAACTGTTATCTTTTGCCTATGCATATGGCTATGCATTAAGCCTAATAAACCATGCCAACACAATGCAGATCCATTTAACTATTTACTTGGAAAAGTATAGTTACATTGGTACAAATATCAATTAGCAAAACATAGTCACATTTCAAATAGGCTACGAGTATTGGTCAATGACCACCCCACCCAATAGTACACAGATTAAATGAAACAGTATTCCAAAACCCTTTACCTCTAAATCCTATAGCCGGCATATATAACTAAATAATACCTTGGGTACCAACTGAGTAACCGAGTCATATGGTGCAGGCCTGATACGAAGCTTGGGATCGTAGAAGCCACAAACACAAAGGCTACTTCGCGCCAATACGCCGAGAACAAATGAAACTGCCCGCCAGCAACAATGGCCGCCATCCTTGCTGCAAGCGTGCCGAGCCGGCGGAAAGGTGAGACGTCCTCCAAACCGTCAACCGAGATGTCCGGCGACCCGAGTAGTCCCCTTGTCCGCTGGACTCCTCCGTCTTCCGGTCCTCGTGCTTCAAAGCCGAGCAGTCCAGCCGAGTAGTCCAAATGATGCACATCAAAGACGTACGAGCTGGACACCTTGAGCAAAGTCCACGACTAATAAACTAGCTCTAGCCGAGTTGGCTTCCTGATGGTCTTCAGTGGTTCAGTCCGAGTTCACGAATTAAGGCACCATAACACAACAACACTACTGTACAATGCTTCCGTAAGAGTCACTAGTGATACGGCCTTGAGCCGACCGCATTGTCTCCCCTCCCTCTGCATGCCTTACCCCTCCTGTTTTTTCTCAAAGCAGCTCAAGTGGGCGGGTCCTTCCGTCCCCGGAGTAGCCCTAGCGGCTGTGAGGTGCGGGGCCCAGCCAACCAGAGATCGACAGCGCCGTGGAGGCGTATAAAAGCCTGACGCGCCTTACACGCTGGGGCAGACACCTGTAGGGAATCAAGGCGTGTAGTCGCATTCGGTTGAGAGCAAGAGTTTGTATTTGTGTGTGTTCCCAGATTTGGGCCAGGGTAAGAGGAATCTCTCGCTACTGATATTGTTTTACTTGCACTTCACATTTAGGTTTGTCACTGTGTTTAGCCACACTAGGTTTAGGGGGTGCTGATCATTTGTATTTCTGTTTCGTTATGCTAGAGTAGCCAATTAGGGTTTGTTTTAGGACTTTGTGTTTCGTTATTGGATAGGTAGCTCCATTTTATTTCGAGGAGTTCTCTTTTGGTTATATTTGTTTCTTTGCTTTGACAGCACCTAGCGACCCTTTTCTGATTGTTACTTGTTATTCCTTTGTCGGGTTATAATAAAGCACTTCAATTACAACCCCAACCCACCGGGTTGTGTGTGTGACTTCCCCTTTTCCCCCATAACGAGTAGGGGTCGTAACACTAGTCATTTGTCTAACAACATTAACAACCGTAATGCTTTACTGAGTGTTTTACCCAAGTAAACTATAGCTGTGTTCTGGCGCTCATCTCAACATGTCTCCTCAAGTTTTTCCCCTTTCGTTCTCTCCTCTCGTTTCCCACACTTCATCATGACCCTTCACCTTACACTCGTTTCTCATTGGCTTAGAAAATAAACATTTACATTTGAATTTCTTTGCACACGGTATTTAAAATAAAACATTCTTAAAACATTCCCAGCATTATGAACAAAGTGATAAAGAAAACAAAATACAATTTACATCATGTAACTAACAATGCATAAACTGTATGAACCTCTGCCATATCATATATATGCATAGTTTTTAACCTATTAATTCCTATTTACTCTATTAATGAACTTATTCTACTTATACTTCTATTCATACTATTTATTAATTCCTATTTATTCTATTAATTAACTTTCAATAGTTAGGCCTCAATTTCCAAAGGGCTACAAGTGCAGCGTCTGGAGGGCAGTCTCCACGCACTTGGAAAACATTAGAGGGCTATAGAATGGCCGCTAGAGAATAGCCGAACGGGAGACGGTTGTACGAGTAGTGTGACCCTTGGAATGAGAAACGCAGGAATTTCCTGTGTTTGGGGATCACTGTGACGTGGAAGTATGCGCCCTTCAAATTTATTGAGGTGAACCAGTCGCCTGGTTTACACACTATAACACTCGTCTGATTGTTAACATGTGAAACGGCCTCTCCGCGATGCATTTATTGAATAGGGCTAGATCGAGAATCAGTCTCAGCACTCCTGTGTTCTTGGGTATCAGGAAATAACGTTAGAAGCTGCTGGAGCTCCGCCAAAAGTGACCGCGTTGTTTCCACAATCCCCTTGAATCGTGGCGGAACGGAGGTGAACTGCAGGGTGTGATCCTTGCTCATCAGCCTGTCCATCCATTTTGGCCAGGGTGCACACGTTCAGCCATTCTGAGTAATGCTCTGAAAGCGGCTGTGCAGCCTCTTGTTTTGATGCGGCTGTCATGGAAACAAGCCACACTTGAGCCCCTGCCGCCGCTGCGAGGGGAGGAATCCTCCTCGCATCCCATGGGGAGCTCTGCCCAAAAGGGCTGGGTGTGTGTGTCATTAGCAGAGGCATGCCCTGCCTGCTTAGCTTGTGACAAGAGTGTAGCTTCCTCTCTCGTGAGTGTTGGGACGCAAGGAGGAATAACACTGTGACTAGGCAGCAGACTGCTGACACTGTGAACGAGTGTGTCATTCGTAGACAGAGAGGTCGCTTTAGCGGCCGTCTCGCCACGTGTCATGCCAGGCATGATGGGGTGAGGGGAAAGTAATGTAGGGCTGGCTCGATCAATAATACAACGTTTTTTTCCTTCCTGCCTATATGTGGTGGGAGATGCGTGTAAAACAGTTATGGCCAGGCCGATAGGCTCCGGCGTTAACTGGGGTGTGGGGAGAAAACAAACCTTTCCTGCAATTTTGCCTGCAATTCATCCACCATCGATGACAGACGGGGCCTGTCCAGGCTGATGGGCACTCAGTAACTGTCGCCTCATCAGGTCAGGGATGCCCGGGGTCTGCTGCCATGCCGCTGTCCGGGCCGCTGCCACCGCACCGGTGGAGCAGAGGCAGAGGATGACACAGACGGTTTTCGCCACGTCGACTGCCCGTTCAGTCAGACGATGAGGGTCAGCCGCCATGGTGGAGATGTCATGTGCCAGCAGGGCGATGTTATTCATAACAGCCTTTTGCTGCATCATACACTGATGTGTTCTGTCTGTAAGCTTGGCCGTCAGCTGGTCTGTGGGAGTGGAGCAGCGGTCGCTGAGCCCCGGCTTCAATCCAAAGACAGCACACAGAGCGGGATCCAGCGGCGGTACCGCCTTGTAACCCCATTGTGTCAGACCCTCCATCTTTGTGACCTTGATAAATGTTTTCACTGGGGCCCCGAGCTCCCCGGCCCCTCTGAAGTACGGTCTGATGGCGGGAAACATCGGCCAGATTGGGTCAATATGGCGGGGCGTGCCGCAGCCTCGAGCTCCCAGATGCCATGCAGCTGGTCCGGGCATTGGGGGGCCTGAGGCATGGGCACCGCAAAGCCAAGGTTTGCGGCTGCCCTGGCGATAATGCCCTGGCGATAAAGTAGCTCTGCCAGCAAAGCTCCAACCACTGGGAGTGAGGTGGCGGCAGAGATGGGCAATGCTGCCGCCCCGGGCTCCGACCTCCCCATTCGGAGAGGGGAAGCCAGGGGAGACGCCCCCTCCTCATCGCGGTCGGAGTCGTCCGACTCCAAGCTCACAAGGAGAGAGAGGGCATCGTCGAGCGGGACAGTAAAGTCATCGATAACTTCAGCAATGATATCCATCTAATTATGCTACAGGATCGTCCTGAAGAAAATGGGAGCAGAACGCCCGCCGGCACCCGCTTATATGTGCAGACTTCGGACGTGATTGAGGCCCATGCTTGTTGGTGGGCGGGGAATTACAAATATTTTTCAGTGCTATGGCCTCGCGCCTAGGGAAAACCAATAGCGATAGCCTTAAAAAGTGAAGCCTAATACGACATTAGAACTATTATGATGTTGGTCTTTTTATGCAGTTCTTGGTTATATTTAAGGTTTTCCATTTTGTTAGGCTATTTTCTACAGCACTTTGCAGGCCTGCTATTTTGTAAGTGCTATACAGACATTATTTGCAGTTAATCCATTTCCACCACTTTTTTTGTGTCTTTTTTTTAATTTATTTTTTATTTACAGAGTATTGCATACATTCATAACATTGTTAATAAGTTATTTCATGTTGTTGATTACAGAGAATAAAAAAAGTAAAAAACAATCAATACTGTTCGTAACCAGCAAAACCATAAAATACTCCCTTTCTGTAATTATTTTTTTTATTGGAAACCTATATTTCTATAAACCCGGACGATATAACCAGGATGCATAAAAAATAAATATATGAAAGAAAGAGAAAAGAACATGTTTTTTCTAGACTAGAATATACTTTAATAAGGATAAAAATAAAAAGTGCAACAATCCATCCCATCAGAGACTATTGACAGGTCGACACGCAGTTTGTCAGACTGCAGGAACGGTGTGTGTCTGATACTGTGGTCAGCAGCACTGCGGGCTCCTCAGGGAACTGTTCTTTGCCCCTTTCTGTTCTCCCTGTACACCTCGGACTTTCAGCTTCCTCTCTGAGTCCTGCCACCTGCAGAAAGTTTGCGGACGACTCTGCAATTGTTGGCTGTGTTAGTGAGGGGAAGGAGGAATACAGGAGCGTGTGGACTCCTTTATCGAGTGGTGTGCAACTAACCATCTGCTTATCAACCCCACCAAGACTAAGGAGCTGGTGGTTGGATTTCCAACAGGAGGAAATCTGCCCCTACACCCATCTCCATCAACGGTGTGACTGTGGATGTTGTCCAGGATTACAAATACCTTGGAGTATTCCTGGATAACAAACTGGACAGGGCCAAGAACACCGAGGCTGTTTACAAGAAGGGCCAGAGTCGACTCTATTTCTTGAGGAAGCTCCGGTCATTCAGTGTATGGAACATCATGCTGAGGATGTTCTAAGTGATGACCAGTCGATGATAGCCAGTGCCATCTTTTTTTGCAGTTGTGTGCTGGGGCAGCAGGCTGAGGGCCAGCAGATGCCAGGAAGATCAGTTAGGATCATCAGGAAAGCTGGCTCCATCCTGGGGTTCCAGCTGGACTCTTTGGTGGTGGTGTCTGAGAGGAGGATGCTGTGTATACTGCACAATATCCTGGACAACAATGCTCAACCCTCTCCACCAGGTGCTGACCTCGAGCAGAAGCACCTTCAGCAACCGACTCATCCTCCCCGGTTGTAACACAGAACGCCAGAGGAAGTCTTTTCTTCCTGTGGCCATCAGGACTGTTTAACGCATCTACCTCCGGCTGCAGAAGGGACCGTGGAGACACTATGCCCTGAGACCAATGTCACTTTGTTGTATTTTATTTTATTATTTTTACCCAAATCTATTTATTTATATATATTTATTTATTTATTTATTTTTTACCCAATTTTCAATTAATCACTTTCGTTAATTTATGCTGCCAACAATTGCTGCATATAATATTTATCACTTTACCACTTTACCACTAATACCACTTTTATCCAATCGCTGCCTTTTCACTTATTTAGTTTTTGTACTTATTTTATTTCAATCTATTTAATCTATTCTTGACATCTAAACCCTGTATTACTTTCCCACCTTTGTATTGTAACTGTTGCACAGTAATTTCCCCGGGATAAATAAAGCATCTTGTAATCTTGAATCGAGGGGATTTGGTTTGGGAGCTTCTTTTTTCCTAATTTCATCGGATCATATATCATTTGTCTGGGTCTTTTTCAAGAACAAAGGTCCAATTTGACCATATCTATAGTGAACTTGTCCATTTGTAAATTAAGTGTGAGAAGGTAATTTTGTCTGCCAATTATTTCTCAATAAAAAAAGTCAGCTTTACCTCGAATAATTGTTTCGAAAGTGATTAGGAATTTCGTCTTTGTGTGGAGGAATTAATTTTTTTCCATTGTTTTTATGCACCTCTGTCCAAAGATTTTTTAACCCTGGAACATTCCCAAATATATGCCAATGGTTTGCATTCCGATTTCCACAACCTCTCCAGCATTTAGAGTCTCCTCCAGAGTAATGGGCTTTTAGTTATGGAGTAATAAAAAAATTCTTACCTAAGCATTTCCATGTTAACCCCTCCATGTGTATGAATTAGTATACATTTCCATTGTGAATCACAGTAGCTATGCTATGCCATTCCTCTAATGTTCATCTCAAAGTCTCCCTCTCTTTCCCATTTAATTTTTTATGTATTCTGTAGAGTATGTCTTTTTTTTATCAAGAAAACCTTTATTATAATCTAGAAACTGTAACTGTAGGTGTTAGATTCACCTGAATAGGCCCTTAAATTTCTTCAGCACCGGGTCTTCCAAATCATTGGAGTGTTTTTCTACTTTAATCAAAATAATTACGCAACTGTAAGATACCAAAAAAAAATTGTTTTGAGTCTGAGATCTAATTGATTGGGTTAAAGGTCATGGTCATACGCACTCCACCTTATTATCCATAATTTATCCATAATATTAATATTCTGTCTTGATTGTATTCCAAAGTTTAAATTGTAACCTAAAGCCATCGGTTTTTCAATGTATTTATTAATTGGCCCTGACTCTTTATTGCACAAGAACGGCCCTGAATAGGGAAATTCTTTAATCAACTCTTTTCAATGTCCTTCCATCTTGCATTATATCCTGATTACATAAATTCAATCAGTGCCGCGAATTTAGATTGAGTAAAAATAATCTCTCAAAATACGGAACTCCCATTCCACCTTAATTTTTTCGGGAACTTCCAGTCTCTTGAATCGCAGTCTCGTTTTTTTCCCCTTTTAACTGTGTAGTTTATTAGGGTCCGAGCAGCGAAGCTGCTAGGCCCCGTTTTTTTTCCCCCTCAAATTCTGGTAAAAGTCATACTGCAGCCTATATACCCGTAAATCAAAAACTCTTGAAAATGTTCAGGTATGGTTACCTGGTACTGCACCCAAAGGTGGCGCTATTGTAAAAAAATATGAAATTTAGGCTTATTTCTCACCAGATTGACCTGGACTCTAAAAATCAGATGCATCCTTTCACCCTGTCTTCTGAGTGAGGCCTTATGCCGTTCAGGAATGCCAGTGGCACACGGGATAATGGTGTGTACTGGTGAATCGGTTGGAGAGTTTGAATCCTGATTCGCGGCATTATGGAACAAAGCTGAACATGACATTCTTTCATTGCCACTCATTTAAAGAAACACACCCATTGAGACAGTACCTGAAATCTAGGCAATTCGGCATTCCGGGCTTTAAGGCCCATTCACACCCTACGGTAAATACAGGATACGACCGTTTCGAGGGCGGCAAGTGTAGAGGGTCAGAAGTCAGACATTCGTGAAAATAGATGGAGTAGTATAATATCTGATATGTATATATTTGTTATTTAACGTTTTATACTTATATTATCTTTATACTTGACCTTTTATTTCAATTGGTCCCAGCTTTGGCAATGAGTTTGTAACTGCTATTTAAAGAATGTCACAAACATTTTGAGGAGATAATCTGCGGGTTGGGTGAGCAAACCATCTCCTCTATTTGCGATTGGTCGATTCCAGTTAAATTTGCGACACAGAAACAGGTCACTGCACTCTAGATGGCTCAACCTGGTCCTCACAGGAATCCGTGAATGACTACGGACTGCTTAACTCAAAAATCCCAGTGGGATCAATTACGGAAACAAGCGATTTCCGTAATATGCGCACGGAATTGCGGCCAATACAAAGTTAAATGACAACTGAATTCCGTGGACCACACAAAAATTATCCCCGTTCAACCAACGGGCGAGTCACCACGGGCGTTTCACTCAAAATGTATGGTTTGACATTCCGTTCTGTGGAAGACGAAAAAGGTGCAACCTTCTCTGGGACATGCAAATTCATAGATTAAAGGTGTGCGCATGGAGCACAGAAAATCACGTTTGACATATAGGTGGAGATATATATATATATATATATATATATATATATATATATATATATATATATATATATATATATATATATAAATATATAGTGGGGCAAAAAGGTATTAAGTCAGTCCACCAATTGTGCAGGTTTCTCCCAGTTAAAAAGACGAGAGAGGCCTGTATTTTCATCATAGGTAACCTCAGCTAATGAGAGACAAAAAATGAAAAAAAGAATCCAGAAAAATCAATTGTCGATTTTTTAAAGAAATTTATTTGTGCAAATTATGGTGGAAAATAAGTATTTGGTCCACCTACAAAGCCAGCAAATTTTGGCTGTGCACAGACCTGAACTTCTTCTTAAGAGGCTCCTCTAGTCCTCACACTCGTTACCTGTATTAATGGCACCTGTTGAACTCCTTATCAGTATAAAAGACACCTAACCTGTCCACACGCTCAAACAGTCACACTCCAAACCCACTAATATGGCCAAGACCAAAGAGCTAGTCAAAGGACACCAGAACCACAAATTGTAACATGCAAAACCAGGCTGGGGAAAAGTCTGGAATCTGCAATAGGTTAAGGGCAGCTTGGTGTGAAAGAAATCAACTGTGGGAGCAAATTATTAGGAAAATGGAAGACATACAAGACCACTGATAATTCCCTCAAGATCTGGGCTCCCACGCAGTCTCACGCTGTGGGGTCAAAATGATCACAAGAACGGTGAACAAAAAATCCAGAACCACACGGGGGACCTAGTGAATGACCTCCAAGAGAGCTGGGACCAAAGTAACAAGCTACCATCACTAACACAGCTAACGCCGCCAGGGACTCAAATCCTGCAGTGCCAGAACGTGTCCCCTGCCTAAAGCCAGTGCAATGTCCGGCCCGTTTGTGAAAGTTTTGCTAGAGAGCATTTGGATGATCCACAACAGATATGGGAGAATGTCATATGGTCAGATGAAAACCAAATAGAACTTTTTGGTAAAAAACTCAACGTCCGTGCGTTTTGGAGGAGAAAGATGCTGAGTTGCATCCAAAGAACACCATAATACAGTGAAGCAATGGGGGTGGAAACCATCATGGTTTTGGGGCTGTTTTTTTCTGCAAGGGGACAAGGACGTGTCTGAATCCCGTGTGAGGAAAGAATGAATGGGGCGCATGTATCGTGAGATTTTTGAGTGAAAACCGCCTTCCATCAAGCAAAGGGCACTGAAGATGAAACGTGGCTGGGTCTTTCAGCCAGAACAATGACGCCCAAAACACACCCCTGCCCGGAGCAACGAAAGGAGTAGCTTCGTAAGAAAGTATTTCAAGGTCCTGGAGTGGCGTAGCCAGTCCTCCAGATCTCGAACCCCGATATAAATCTTGGAAGGGAGTTGAAAAGTCTGTGTTGCCCAGCGAAGGCCCAAAAACATCACTGCTCTAGAAGGAAGATCTGCATGGAGGAATGGGCCAAATAACCAGCAGCAGTGTGTGAACCTTGTAAAAGACTACAAGAAAACGGTTTGAACTCTGGGTTCATTGCCAAACAAAAGGCCATGTAACAAAGTATTGAATGACCTTTGTTTATGACCAAATATTATTTTTCCACAATTAATTTTGCAAATAGAATTCTTTAAAAAATTTCAGACAATGTGAACTTTATAGATTTTTTTTGTTCCATTTTATCTCTCATAGCTGAGGTATGCCTAATGATGAAAATTACAGACCTTCAATCTTTTTAAGTGGGAGAACCTTGCAAATTGGTGGCTGACTAAATACTTTTTTGCACGCACTGTTATATAGTCTCATTTGAAACGGATCCCTGTGTGACCAGCTCGACTCGCTCGGTGAAAACGGGAATCTGTGCGCATATTACGATCGCGTGTTTCCGTGATGATCGCCACAGATTTTGAGTTAAGCGTCCGTAGTCATGTCAAGGATTCCTTTGAGACCAGAGCTCCTAGAGGAATACATTGCGATACATCCATACATCGGCTGAAACCGGACCGAGTGTAATGAGGTTAGTCCGCGAGACAGCGTTTGGTACGGACAGATGAATTTTCGTCGGATCCGGAGGTTAATGAAATCAGCGCTTTAGTTTCCTAAGAATCGGACTGCCAAGACACAGTATGGCATTAAGGGGCATGATAATTGGGAATAACGGCCGGCGTTGAAATAAACGGCCGTTACTTAACGCAGTTACTTTTTCAGTAAACGAGTAATCTAACTAAATTACTTTTGGCTGTCACTATAACGCCGTTTATCATTGCCCGCTGCCGCCAGACCTGACACCGCCGTTCTGCAACGAGTTATACTCTAAAGTCGCACAATGAACTTTTTTTTTTTTTTTACTTGCATGATAGGAGACTCCGGTGCGCGGTGTTGGTCATGAAGAGAAGGGAGGATAAGATAACCTCTCAGTCAATTGGCCTGACATGTAAATAAGTAAGATTACGTCTTCAGCCAATCACAGAGAAATTGGGTAGGTGGGTGGTTTCCGCATATCACTAGTGGCGGGTGTTTAGCGCTTAAAAACACCGAAGAGTGGAGAGTTGAGGAGGACTCGCAAGGCAGCAAAAGCGTTTTCCAGATGGAAAATAATCGGCAGAGCCGACGCTATTTTTCAAAACAAACTCAGTGACTCACGGCTGAGGTTAAAAGTTAAAAATGTGCCAAACATGTCGATGGACTCGGTGCGCATTATGTTTCCAAGAACGAAACATTTTGTTTTTCCACGTCCTTGTGTTTAGCCAACTTATGTCATTAATGAAGCAATTTACTAGCACCTGTCGACGGCGTACAACGGACGTCTTACAACTCCAAATTAGTTGGCCGCCAAGAAAATACAACAGGTAGTAGGGGCCCGGCTTGTGTTTGAAACTGATCTGTGACACAATAAGCTGGTGAGGATCCGCCGCTAAAACAATGGAAGGAACCCTCCCCCATGCAAGCACAAAAACTTGACTTTAGTGCCTATGCTCCCAAACTATCTCAGACAAGAGCTCTATGGATTTGATAGGGAGATACGTGTCACGTCTGGTGGACATGCTTCCGATATCAACAGTGGGGATCAGCAGACTACCTTCAGGGCGTTGATTAGGCAAAAATCCCAAGGAAAAGGAGGCGTCGGTGTCCGCCCTGTAGTAAAAAGACCGTTTGTCGAATTACATTGATACCGAAATGATGCGTAACACTGAACTGC
>OLKM01006677.1:0-13651 GCA_900291075.1 Melanogrammus aeglefinus
TGTACAGCGTTAAAGTTCCCATTTACAAAATGGTCTTCGACAAGCGCATGAGTGCAATTGGATGGGCTGCTCTGATTGGACAGGAACCTCCCTGGTTTCCCAGGGTTTGAGTCCCTGTCGTCAAATGGTGTCCTCCAGAAGGAGAAACGCAGCACACCGTCGCTGCGTTGCTCCTGCGGACTCCCGCCGCTGGAAGTATAGGGTTTGGATGAACTTTGTTCTTCATGGTTGGCTTTACTATGCTGATTAAGGACTGTGGGGCGCAACTCCTCGCAGTCCCGGTTTTAGTTCAGAGTGTCCTTCTCCTAGGTGGGTTGCCATCCAAGGCTATGAGCCCCTCCTGCCCAGGGATGCAGTTTAACGTCATACCCAGGACGGAAATGGTCAGGCTAGTCCTGACCATAAAACATTTGATTCAGGGCAAGAAATAATTTGGAAAGCTGAAGAAAAGACAAATGTACAAGACTGTGTACTCTATATTTTGTGAACGAGTGAAGAAACTACTCATCCCATAAACAATTGCAAACTTTTACGCAATGTTTTTTTGTAAACCACACCCTATTCAGAAGTCAATTGCTCCTGGATGCTATAGCCTGTATAGCGTGTGTGTATAGTGTTGCATCGACATCAGTTTAGTTAAGTTATGTTATCCATTATTTTCCCTTTTTTTTTGGGAAATTCTTTCGCTGCTTTTGACCCATCCAGAAGCCGGTGAACACATACACACTTGCACATAGAGAGGAGGGACCTAATCAGAGGTCCACACACATGGGGGGACACCGGCACACCTGGAGCAGTGGGCAGCCACAGTGCAGCGCCCGGGGAGCATGTGGGGGTTTTAGGTGCCTTGCTCAAGGGCAACTAATCCATGGATGAGGACGTAGGAGAGTGTTGTACAACTACTCCCCCTGTCCAAATTTTTACAACCGGATGGGATTCGAACCGGCCACCCTCCGGTCACTGGTTCAACTCCTTAACCAACTACAATCACTGCATAATAACATACTGTTCCACCAACCACACTGCGCTCTATAGGATGTGATTTTACTGATAACATTAGTGAAACTACTATCGATCAGCAATGACCAGGTTATGGAAGACTTTGTTGGCATTATCTTTGACCAGGACGGATGGAATACTGAGCCGTGAACAACACTTTAAAGGTCCCATTGCATGAAAAATGTCACTTTATGAGGTTTTCTAACTATTCTGCTGTTGCTCTCGATTAGGTTAGCTTAGCAGATAGCTAACATGAAGTTGGTCCCTTGAAATAAAAGCCCAGGAAACGTGGAACGGTTTAGGCCTTTGAAAAGGTTCCTTGCTTCCAAACTGTAAAAAAAATACAAAACATGAATTTACAATCTGCTCATGTAAATTAATACCACCACCACGGGCCACCACCACCACGAGGCTCCACCACCACGGGGCACCACCACCACGGGGCTCCACCACCACGGGGCTCCACCACCACCACGGGGCTCCACCACCACCACGGGGCTCCACCACCACCACGGGGCTCCACCACCACCACGGGGCTCCACCACCACCACGGGGCTCCACCACCACCACGGGGCTCCACCAACACGGGGCTTCACCACCACGGGGCACCACCACCACGGGGCTCCACCACCACGGACGGGCACCCACCACCACCAGGCGGGCACCACACACGGGGCTCCACCAAACACCACGGGCTTCCACCACACGGGGCTTCACACCACGGGCTCCACCACCACCAGGGCCTCCACCACCACCCACGGGGCACCACCACCGGGGCTCCACCACCACCACGGGGCTCCACTAGCACGGGGCACCACCACCACCACGGGGCTCCACCACCACCACGGGCTCCATCCACTACGGGGCTCACCACACACGGGGGCTCCACCACCACGGGGCTCCACCACCACCACGGGGCTCCACCACCACCACGGGGCTCCACCACCACCACGGGGCTCCACCACCACCACGGGGCTCCACCACCACCACGGGGCTCCACCACCACCACGGGGCTCCACCACCACCACGGGGCTCCACCACCACGGGGCTCCACCACCACCACGGGGCTCCACCACTGCCGCCCGGCAGCGGGGCTGCGGCGGTAGACAACCCCTTTCTCCTCCATTTCGCAGTTCAATCTGGACTTCAGGGAGTCAAAGCCAAAGTTCCTTTCCCCCAATTCCTTCTCTATCATGGCCGAGATAACCCCAACTACGATACTGGTTGTGGAAGTACCGGGAGTCCACAAACGGCCACAATCCTGTTCTCCTCCATGTCGCCGCTCAGTCCTCTCCTTCAGAGTTCAGATTGACATGGAAGTGAAAGAACCAGAGACATCGGAGAACCCGACGCAGTCGTTTGAAATTCATAATATCATCCAGAGGCGCACACAACTTTTGGCTGTGATAATATATTGAGTATTATATTATGGTACCGTGGCCACAAGCTGCTCAGGGCCACACCCCCACCCTCCACCTTGACCCGCCTCTAAAAACGGCACGTTTGTGGAAAGTATTATGGGACTGGCTCGTAGTGGCTGTAATTTTGCACCAAGGCTGAATTAATTGAACGTCTTCAAATACTGTATTAGGGGCCCAGTAACACTTATAAGCATCCATATAGCAGCATGTGGGACCTTTAATGTAATGTAAGACCCTGAGGGGGAGGGCTGCTTAATGATTCTCATGTGCATGTGCGGGTATTTGTGTGTTTCTGTTTTTTTGAGATATATTGGCCCTTGCCCCTTGAGCACTTGCGAGGAGTCGCCATTTAATTATTGAGACATGTGTTATTGTGTGTGTATATATTCTGACCCAATGCGTAGCTTTTACATATGAAGCTCCCTCACATTCCGCTTGCATCCAGATTAGTGGACGCAGATGATGTTTGGTTCAATGAGCTGCCCGTTCCGCCCTCCTGTGAAGGGAAGATCAATTTGCCCAATCACAGTTGCGGTGCCATCTCTGACTTGTGATTGGCCTGCCCAACCCGTGTAAGAAGAGGGACTTGTTATATATGTATATATTGTAGCGGGCCTGTGGGTGTGAGGTTTCCACGCCCCCAAGTTGAATAGATAAAATGCCACAACACAGAGAGAAGTTCCAATGCAGAATGGTGTATTGACCTTGTAAACCAAACCAGGGTGGGAAGAGGGTCGTCCACCTCTTCTAGGATACTGTCCAACACTTTCCACTTATCTCTTTCCCTTAGGCCGTTCCCTGCTTCCAGGCCATCACACAGATCCTGCCTGTCCTGTGCTAGCCCTAGCTGGCTTGTGGTAGCCTGCTCTCCCCTTGAACTGCAAGCATTCCAGCTTAATGGCCTGAATGCCTGAAGGCCATTAAGTGTTAACTGGAGGATTTCCATATGTGGCCTGGGGGTGGAGCCAGCTGGTTGCCAGGCCTACCACTCCCCTCACTCCTCCCTGCCACATATACTATATATTATATAATTTTATTATATATATATTATATATATATATATATTATATATATAGTATATTGACCTTGTAAACCAAACCAGGGTGGGAAGAGGGTCGTCCACCTCTTCTAGGATACTGTCCAACACTTTCCACTTATCTCTTTCCCTTAGGCCGTTCCCTGCTTCCAGGCCATCACACAGATCCTGCCTGTCCTGTGCTAGCCCTAGCTGGCTTGTGGTAGCCTGCTCTCCCCTTGAACTGCAAGCATTCCAGCTTAATGGCCTGAATGCCTGAAGGCCATTAAGTGTTAACTGGAGGATTCGTATGGGGCTGGGGGTGGAGAGAGGTGGGTTGAGGCTGACTGTGGGTGGACGGAGCAGTGATATTATTATATATATATTATATATATATATATTATATATATATATAGTATATCATATATAGGTTGAGCGTAGTGTGGGCATGTGTATTTGCGTGTGTGAAGTGTGTGGGGGGGGATGGGTCTGGCGAGTACGTGTATGTGTGTGTGTGTGTGGGGGGGGTCGGGTCACAACAGGGTAAGTGTGTCTAGAAGGATTGGATCCGTCTGGCAAGACATAATAAGTGGGTTACACACACAATCACACACACACAACTTTTGCACAAACACACACACACACTCACACACACAACCTTTAGACACGCACACAAACACACACACACACACACACACACACACACACACACACACACACACACACACACACACAGTTCTTCCCAGGGGAGGACGGCTGTCTCATCAACATGTTTGCAGACGTGGAGACGGGGCTTACTGGTAAATTGTGCCTGCGGTTCCAAAGACCCATTCCTTCAGAACCATGGGTGGACAACATCCTCCGTTATGCCCTGCATACGATAATGGGGCCTGTGACGGACTAGAGCCACTGCATTCGACCAAGAGGAACAGGGGGGACAAGTGGATTCTTTCCTCCTATAGGGGACACACGTCTGGTGAGGCATCAGGACTAGGGCAGACTACAAAGGAAGCCCCCCTTCCGGTGACATCTTCCCCCCCCCAAGGTGTGCGGTGACACAGGGTCCTCTTCAGTCTCACCTCAGCCCGAGCTGTAACCAAGAAGCTTCAAGAAGTCCACCATCCTCCTCTCAAGACGGACCACCGCCGGCTGTAATGAGCTGCCTGGCTCTCCCCTCCGTGCCAATGAAGGTCTTTGAAGGTCTTATCAGGGACTCTCTCTACACCTCAACGCCAAGCACCATGGATCACATTACAGTTTAATACTGTGTTATACTGAACACCTCAGCGGTCAGTAATACCATTATCCCCTCAGGGACCTCAGACTGAACCCGTCAGCAGGAGCTGCCCGGACAGAGGCCTCTCTGCCGGTTAGGTCGGCCCAGAGACACGGTACTGACAGGATACAGAGAGGCTCATGTGGAGAGTCTACCTCCGGCCAGACGGCTCCTGGAGGAGGACGATGCCAGCGGCCATCACGCTCACACTCCCAAACCCACTCTATCGGTAACTCACACATACTCCGTCATTCTCTCTGTGTCTCGGATTCTGTTCCAATTAGGGATATTACTAGTTGAATGAAGTAAATGACATGTTTATTACCATCCGACCTCTACAGTTGGACGGTAGCTTTGTGGTGTTGATTGTTTGAGACAGATTTAGTTTGGTAAGCTATGTTGTTGCTGCCATCGCTCTTCAAACACAGAGCATTAGGATTCAGATGAAGGAAGCTGTGAAAATTTTACTGACACGCTTAGAGTACCGTAGCCAAATCAGGTAGATAGACAGCCAGGTTATCCTTGGTCTCTGGAAAGCTGTTCTAAGGAACGTTGATTTGGTGGCAAGCGGCGGAACCGTGAACCTGCTTGGTTAAATAACCACAAGGTGTGACGTGGTCCAGCCGGTTCAAACCCTTTGAAAACATTGGCCATCATTGTTGGGGTTGTCCACCCTGATGTATGATGGAGAGATCAACCTGCCAGTCTGGCCACTGTACCAACTGGTAAAGGCTGATCTAGCAGACTTTAATATTTTCTATACATCTGGGTGGACATCTGTGATGTCACAAGAGGGTTGGTTTTATAATGTCTAGCCCTTTAGGTTTAGGTGAAGCATGCTCTTTAATTTGGCATCATTACGTCATTAAAGCGCAGACCTTCAGACCAGGCTGGTTTGGGGAGTGAATAGAACAAGTGGTCTCAATGCGTGTGGTCTGTGGTGGTATAGGGAGCCTCCACTGACCCAGTGAGGACGTATGCATGTTATTAAATAGCTTGTGTGGTGGTGCTGAGTGTGAATATCTAGGTGTTGGGTTTCCCATTCATGTAGAAGACCCGAAAGGGGAGTCCACAGTCTACACGAAGAAGACAACTACTGCTAACGCGGGACCTACTACAGCATGGGGGCTCTGGTGTATTCTAGCCGACATTATGTAGTGTCAGCGCTTACGTGAGAGGGAGGAGATCCAGCTCTAAAAGGTTTAATTAAAGAAGACATAAAACATCCCCTCTCTCTCTCTGTCTCTCTGCTCTCTCTCTCTCTCTCTCTCTCTCTCTCTCTCTCTCTCTCTCTCTCTCTCTCTCTCTCTCTCTCTCTCTCTCTAGAAAAGTCTCTCTCTCTCTCTCTCTCTTCTCTCTCCTCTCTCTCTCTCTCTCTCTCTAGAAAAGTAAAAAGAGTATCTCACTAGACTTCTTCATCCTAGAGACAGATCACAACAGACCTATCCCACACAGCAGTCATGAGAAACAGATCAACTGCAAAACATTCTAAAGTTTTCTAACCAAGGGTAAAATCCTCCACAAAAGGTTGCTGTCAGCAATACTCAGCAATACTTTTATAAAATCCTCCAAACACACACACACACACACACACACACACACACACACACACACACACACACACACACACACACACACACACACACACACACACACACACACACACACCGCTCACCACTGTCTGGTCGGATGTTATCGGCAGCAGATATGCCGATGATGAGCCCGTCAATACCTCCAGGGAGCTCATCTGATAACACAGCCATCATCGACTTTTTATTCACAAATCCTTCAGCCATATTTCTATCATGCAGTCGCAAAAGACAATACCGCATCGCACAACTGTAGCATTAGCTGGTGGACAAAAGTAAATATGTTAGAGGTTCCTGAATCATCGTTGCTGAGAGACATTCAACCATCCTCTGTCTCTTCCATTCAGTTATAGATTGCTAACATATTCCAATTTCTATGTCCAGCAATGTGGACTGTGATATGATTAAATCATTGTGATTAATATGATTCTATGATTGGCTCTAGTTCATCTGTGGGTCACACTATGAGTATGAATGGAGCTGAGGGCTCTGTGTGCTTTGGGCTTAACTTCCTTCTGCACACTGTGAAGTGTGTGTTTGTGTGTGTGTTCCACCACGGATATCATCTGTGGATCATAGCGCTGGCTTGTGACCACACGCGTTTATGTAAAAGCAGCCCCTCTCAATCCCTCAACAGAAAAAAAAGCAACCCTTGGAGACAGTTACGGATTTCAGAATGTACTCCAATGGGTGGTGAATAAATATGGAACCCTGTACTAACCTAAACGGTGACAGAGCTTTAGTGAATACTTATGGAAACCAGAACAAACCAACACAGTGACAGAGCTTTGGATTGATACATACCATGGATACCAAACACCCTGATAACTTGTACCAGGCCGGGAGGTCAATGTGTGCTAATGTGAGCGGGGCCTTGGGCGCCATGGTAACCTCTCTACCCGGGCCATCAGTGAGACGCACGACCCTGAGAGCGCAGTGGTAAAGGGAAGTCACTCAGGTCAAACAATGTGTGGGTGTGCTTGTGAGTCATTATGTTATACAAGTCTGCGTGTGTGTGTGTGTTTGCATGTGTGTGTGTGTGTGTGTTTGTGCTGTTTGAGTATATAAGTTGTATGTGTGTGTATGTGTTTGTGGTGGGTGAGTTTCTGTGGTATTCATGTGTTTGTGTGTGTTGTTTGTGTTTGTCGTGTGACACTATGTTGTGTGTGTGTGTGTGTGTGTGTGTGTGTGTGTGTGTGTGTGTGTGTGTGTGTGTGTGTGTGTGTGTGTTGTGTGTGTGTGTGTGGAGAGTTGTGTGTGAGAGTTGTTATGTTGTGTGTGCAGAGGCCATAAAACATAATTATGTGGGGAGCAGGATAATTGAGGTCAGGGAAATGGGAGAGGAAGGAGGGAGAGGAGGGAGGGAGGGAGGGAGGGAGGGAGGGGAGGGGAGGGAGGAGGGAGGAGGGAGGGAGGGAGGGAGGGAAGGAGGGGAAGGAGGGAGAGGAGAGGAAGGAGGGAGGGAGGGAGACTTGACCTGAATCCAACAGAACCACATGTTTCCCAGAACGTTCAGAGAGAATAAAGGGATTAGTTCAGGACGAGGCTTCATGATCACACAACGAGGGCTCTGATAGCTGGTTTGCGGGTCGTGGTTTGACTGGCAGTCCAAAGGTCCCGGGTTCAATCTTTCAGTACAGGAGGCCTACAGGTGATGACGACCCCAACCTCCACCCTGCTCCTTACTGACATGTGTCTGAATTCCAGTCTTCTCAATATAAATGTTTGTCGCTAGTAATAATTAATACTTATCACTCATTTTAATTGAATTTTAGTTTTTTTTTATACATTTGAGCAATTGGTGTCAAACGAAGATAAGTCCCAAA
The DNA here is from genome assembly GCA_900291075.1 of Melanogrammus aeglefinus. Taxonomy (NCBI): domain Eukaryota; kingdom Metazoa; phylum Chordata; class Actinopteri; order Gadiformes; family Gadidae; genus Melanogrammus; species Melanogrammus aeglefinus. The sequence goes on from OLKM01006677.1 coordinate 8,127, forward strand.
CGCTTTAAAATATATAATATATTGAGGGCATTTTGCAGTCGCTTTTGACCAAATCGACCTGCACCCATACACACATTACCTCACCGACGGCTGAGCCAACCATGCAAGGGGACAGCCAGCCCGCCGGGAGCAGCTAGGCTGAGGTCTCAGAGCGCAAATACCAACGGCTCCCTGACCCTAACCCTAACCCATATCTCAAGAAAGTGTACCATGTTATTACATCAGAGATAGGGAAACACACATGCATAAACGCATGCACAAACAGTTGACCAATCTTTCATCAAGGAGCCGGGGTTCAGAGTCAGGGCTGAAGGCCAGCGGTGCACAGAGGCTTATGTCTTGCTGTTAAGGCCGTGCTCTACCAGTTGCGCTCCACAGGGCCGTGCTGTGATATTCACCAAGATTAAAACCCTGATCAGATCCCTTGTTATGGATGTTATGGATGAGAAACACTCTACATTGAAGTGTTCTAGGTGCGCTTCCAACCTGTGGGCATTTATTTAGCAAGGAAACCTGCATCTTAAAGAGCTGTATCTGAATTCCCCACGCCTCCACCTGTATGGCAGCAGCTGAAGGCCCACAGACTTTATGTATGTATGTATTGCACATTTTTGTGTTGGTACTTGATACACTTTATTTTATTATTGCATCTTTTTATATTCCATGTTCTTCTGTAAGCATTACATTCCTCATGTATGGGATGAAATAAAGTTCTAATCTATTTTATCTTATCTAATGTTAAGCACTAGCCTGGTCCAGCCTGTTCCAGACAGCCAGCAGACAGATTCAACCTGGTCTCACAGGTATCCATGAAATGACCACGGGCGCCTTAAACTCAAAAATCTGTGGAATCCTCACGGAAACACGCCAATTTCCGTGATATGGCCACAGATTTTGCTCCAATGCAAGTTGATGGACACTCCTATTCTGTGGCACACACGCAGATCCCGCGTCTCCAATAAACGGAGTCGACCACAGGCGCTTAACTCAAAATCTCTGGTGGCCTCACGGAATTGCTAAAATTGTCCGTGATATGGCCCACCGGAATTTGCTCCCAATGCAAGTTAATGACACTGATATTCCGTGGCACACAAACACACACACAGATCCCCGTCTCAACAGCCGAGCCAACCTGGTCTCACAGGGATCCGTGAAATGATCATAGCCTAAATACAGTCTATATATATATATATATTAGTGCTGTCAAGCATTTCAAATATTTAATCGAGATTAATCGCATTAATGTTAATTAATTTTTTTTTTCTATTCTAAATATCCCTTGAACTTTCGAACAAAACTCTTGCTCAGCAAGGATGGGAAATACTGTAACATTTATTATTTAAACCAGTATGAATATTCCTACCGTACATAGGCCTATACACAATACCAGGCTATCAAATAACGCACACGCGCACACACACACACACACACACACACACACCACACACACACACACACACAACACAGTGGTGGAGTGGTAATCGGCAGAGAGTCCGGAGAGAGTTCCCTTTTGGGCCATAACGTTTTGGAGCTGTCGGGCTGATTACTGCGGGATAACATTATTTGCGTTTTATAAAAGTTTGTTGCAGCAGCGCCGTCCGGCAGCCTGAGCTGTGCAGCCGCAACCTCTCACTGACTCAACACACTGTCAACCAAGTAGAGGTGGTTCGGTCGCGAACTGATTCGTTCGCAACGAACGAAATCGTTAGAACCAAACGACGCCCGAACTTGGTTCTTTCCATCTCTCGTTCAGCCGTTGGATACGCTCTCGTGTCAGCACTCGTTCGCAATCGGTGCACCGTCATCGCTTTAAAGTCTCTGTACGTGCTCGTTCGCTGTCGTCCGTCAACAATCCGTCGGCGTCGATCGTTTTCGTTCCGTGTCGTACGTACGACTACAGAATTGACTCCTCCAGAACCCACGAGTCGACTCGCAGCAGTTCGTATCAGACAGACAGGTGACGAAAGGCGTACTCACGCCAACACACAGCGCCTTGCAACTGCACCAGGAGCAGGTTATAGCTATAACTAAGGCCTTTAACTAGTCAGCTACAACATACATGAAGTAAACATACTTGGACGTCATGGGCACTATACGCAGTCAGCACGATGCGCCCAGGCTATGCGATGGCATACATAATTAACTCGCGTGATCTCTGAGGTGAAGTAAAGCTCTGCGTAGTAATAACACATACATTATTAAATATCTATATATAACGATTTAAATATAGGGTCTAGGAATTTCCATTGTGTCCTTTATCTCGAGTTACTGTCAGTTATAGCAAATTAAACGATATTGACTCAAACTTCAAGATAAAATGGCATTGATGCCATTTGTCGATATCAACGGAAACTCGACTTGGCAACCAGTTCAGTTTACCTGCTCTCTGCAGCAACTAGTATACTGACTCATCTGAGAACCAAGCAATGGGTGCATTGCATGACTCGCGATCTCACCGGAACCTATAAAAAAGAAACGGACGCACAAACCGGATACGAGTCTGACAGAACGACCAACGATTCGCAAACGACTGCATCTTAGCGAAAATGACTACAGCGGCTGGTTCAGCTAGCGCAAACAACATTGAAGCCACCTCTATACAACCCAGTGGATGCGTGTCTACAGGGGAGTAACTGAAACTGCCCACGCAAAGTGGTACCTACCCTAGTGGGCCTCTGAACTGACCATTGTACTCAAAAAGAATCGCAGCGTAACTGGACAACATTGAACTCTCGTGCGAGCCAGGCTCATCAGAGTGACACACAACAAACACGTTATGGCTGTTTTCACGTGCTCCGTATCCTGGCCGGTGCCCCAACAAGTGTTAACGGAACATTTAATTTTTTTTTCAGATAAGATACGTGAATGGTATGTTGTAGTTTTTCTAACGTTGTACGTTATTCTAGTTGTCTGAATAGACAGCAGTGAAATGAATAACATATGTTTTGCCAAGCCAAGACGCGTTAATCGCGTTGTTCGTTAACGCCGTTAATAACGCGTTAAACTGCCAGCACTAGATAAGATATATATAAAAATGAAATTCATATTGACGGTATCGGCACTATATCCGTGATTCTCGCCCGTGCACCCATCTTGAATAGAATAGAGCCACATCTCTTGCTTTGAGGAGGTTCTGACATGGGTCGTCCGTATATAATAACAATAAAATAAATAAATATCTATATATAAGCGAAATAAATAAATGTCTAGGAATATGTAATGTGTATTTATTATTGCTGTCAGCTTTAACGCGTCTTCACGCACGGACGATTAAGGCAAACCAATTTTAATGGCGTTCCGCAGTTCTTTGTCAAGTGGATTTAACGCTCTTTGGCTTGGCAAACGTTGATCGATTTATCAACGCAGCTGTCTAGCCACAACTGAGTACACGCGTTAGCAAAACCGTCACAGCACCGCAGACAGGACGTCGCCACCGGAGACAATAAGATAAGAGCAACGCCGCACACAGACATTGTGGGAGTGACCAGAACGACCAAAAAAGTGCGAAGAACGGCTGAGAACTTCATGCACGACTACTATGACGCGGATTGCAGCAGCCCAAACCACCACTGCTGGAAGACAGCCAATCGGAATTATAGACGCACTTTGCTTCCCGGGATACCCAGGCAAACACCGATACACCGGCATCTATTGGTCCCTACCTACCTTTATTGGCTCCTACTGGACTTGTACCAAAATGTCACTGAAAAATTTAATCGCGGCTGTAACTGGGCACCCGGTGTTGTACGATCCGAGCCTTTTTCATTTCAGAGATCACAACAAAAAGGCTCTGGCCTGGGCGGAGGCGTCACACGTGGCTGGTTGGTCTGCTGTGTGAGTTAATGAAACATTTGAGATTATTTTAAAATAGACACGTGCATGCTTGCTAACCAAGATCCTAGCACACTAATCTACCTTGCTCTGAATGGGACGATATCGTTTCAAATATCGAAAATACATATGTTTGTGCCAAAAGGAATAATACTGTAGCGCTTGTTTGTTTTGTTGTTGTTGGTTATACGACGACGCTATTGGTTGATGTGTTAGGGGAGGAAGTTACAAAAAGACGTTGAGCTTTTGTTGTGGTTACGGTTGTACACAGTGATTTTTTCAATATAAAGTCAACTAAAAGAATGTAGCACGCCTCTGCTTTTGATATTCGCCACATTGGAGGAGTGGGATTTTATAAAACGAATACCCCCTACTAAGATGGCGATGTCAAGAAAGCTATTAGCAGAAGAAAATCCACGAGATTAAAGTTATTCTTCAGCGTTTCGGCGGAAGATCTTCCTGCGTAGAATGAGTGATCGACCCGACGGTGCCAGTGCTCCCCCGCCGCCCCATGCAAGACAGGTGTCAGCCGAAGTAATAGCCATGCCTGAACGCCGACGAGAGATCAGCGCAGAGAGACTGCCACCACTGACCTACACCGGCCCCCGAGGAGAGGCGTCACTGGCCGGCCGCCGTCAGGACGCCGCGCCGCTGCTGACCTGAGCTGAGAGCTAACGCTGGCTGCGCACTGCCAGTGTGGAGAGGACGTCGCGGAACCGATGCGGAGGAACTCGTCCGTCGAATCGTCGCCGACTACTACCCGGGAGGAGGCCCGCTAACCGCCCTCGCCGCCGGCCACCTGCTCGAAAGCATGCCCAATCGCAGCCCAGCACCACGGGACACCTTCAACTCCCCACGATATCGCGCCGGCATTACAGCCCGGAGCCGTACCTAGCAAAAGTTAGACTGGCTACAGCGAATAACCAGTGGGACAACCAAGCCACTGCTGCCCACCTTGCTCTAGCAACTAGTGGGGAAGGCACAGCGAAATCTTGCTCGACATCATACGTCCACCGAGCGCGACTAGACTACCGATACGGCGGCTTGCGTAGACACGACGCTTTGGCAAATGGGTTTCAAAGGACAACATGCGGGACCAGCTGATCCGCCGGCACCGCCAAGAGGGTGAGATGCTTGGTATGCGTTTGCCGCAGCAGATTATGCCCACCTCCCGCCCCGGAATCATTGAACGACCACCCAGCGTGGATGGTCATATGCCTCCCTAGATGTGCGGTGCCCTCGCGCGGCCAGGGGAACACCAGTACCTCGTCGATTGGGAGGGGTACGGTCCCGAGGAGCGCTCCTCGGGTTCCATGGAATCCGGATTCTGGATGCTTCTCCTCAATCGCCGGGACTACCACCGAGATCGTGGTTTGGCGTCCGCCAGGAGGCGTCCGTAGAGGGGGGGTACTGTTACGCACGCCGGCCACAACGGTCCAACACCTCATCTAGTGGCTGCTTTGGCGCCGCCGGCCCTCAATCTTCCCTACCCACCTGTCGACAATCTGTGAACACCATCCCCTACTCATCCGGGACCTCCGACCAGTCGGCGCCAAGTTTTCATCGTTTACCACTACCCCCAGTTTTAGTATTGGCTCTACCTGCAGTATCTTAGCTTGCTTGTTCCTCTCCGTAATTCCAATTTCCTTGTTCCAGTGTATCCGTCCGTCACCCCGACCTCTCGCTGCTGAACC
>OLKM01006678.1:0-13648 GCA_900291075.1 Melanogrammus aeglefinus
GGAGAAGGCTGCGGAAACGCGGATCCAGGGCCGGCGTCCAGGTGTGGCTGAGGCGGAGCAGGCGGCTCTTTCCTGTGCACGGCCGGGTGGAATCCACGAGCTACCTGCGTCCCATCTCCTTGCGAGCGCCCGAGGAGGCAAACGACCCTCAGCCCCTACCTCGGCATTCCCAGGTCTACCGCAGCCTCTGCTCATGGCGTGCCATCGCTCCGCGAGTCAGCTGTCTGTCAACAATCAGACCGCAATCAGCTGGTGGTGACGTCATGGTGCTTTCACGGTCCAAGATGGCCCTGCTTAATGCACGCTCCATTGCAAACAAATCCTTCGTCCTGCATGACTTGTCTCCATGCCAGAAAGATCTTGATTTCCTCTTCCTGTCTGAAACCTGGCAGCGGCACAGGGAATTTGTCCATCTAAAGGAGCTGTGTTCCGTGGAATATTCTTTTGTTGCTACACCCCGCCTCACAGGACATGGCGGGGGCCTCGCTGTTGTCTTCCGTGAATGCCTCAAAATTAGGTTGGTGAACTCCGACTGTTTCCCCTCGTTTGAGCTTCAAGTGACTAAGATAAACGAAAAAAAACCTTTTTACTGCTTTTTAATCTATCGCCCTCCTGGCCCAGTTACTGGGTTTTTATCTGACTTCACTGAACTTCTAACTTCTATTATTAAATTGGAGAAGGTTTTAATTATTGGTGATTTTAATATTCACATTGATGATCTGTCATCTTCTACTGCTGCTGAGTTTTTAAATATCACTGAGTCTTTTAACCTCGTGCAACATGTCTCTGGTCCCACACACAGTAAGGGACACACACTGGACCTTATATTTTCACATGGATTGACCATTGAAAATCTACATGTAGAGGATCTTCTTGTCAGTGACCACAGCTGTGTCTCCTTTGATATGGAATATGTTGAGAAGCATATTTCAAGTAGGGTTCAAGGAAGAAACGTTTTATAAATCAGTCTGTTGTTGAGTTTTATTTCCTTGTTTGATGCGGAGTCTGCCTCAAACGTTGATGATGATGGTGATGATGATGATGATGATGTTGATGTAAATTCACTAGTACAGTGTTTTAATCTTCGATGCAAGTCTATTATTGATAAAGTAGCTCCAATCAAATCAAGATCTACCTCCCTAAGGAAGCCCTGTCCCTGGATAAATGAAGAGATTTTAAATCATAGGAAAAGCTGCCGCAAGGTAGAGCGGCTGTGGAAAGCATCGAAGCTTGAGGTTCACAGGCTCTACACCTCAAGGGATTGAGATTAGCATTAAAACAATGGCCACTAAAGACAGCAAGAACTGCTTATTTCGCTCAATCTTATCTCTATTAATAAAGAGAATCCCAAGTTTCTGTTTGAGACCATTTAGCTCTATTACTCCCCTACTGTCCCCACTCGCCCGGTCTCCTCTATGACGGATTGTAATGCTTTTGCCAGTTTTATGGTAAACAAAATCAATGACATCAGGGCCAATTTTTCTTTTACTGTTCCAAACCCTTGCACTATTCAGCCTCCCCGGTGTAACTGGTCCCTGTTTTCTTTGGTCTCACTGCCAGACATCAGTGCGATCCTTGCCACCATGGCTCCGTCCTCTAGCCCTCTGGACATACTCCCGACATCACTGTTCCTTAAAACTTTTGGCTCCACTGGCCCCTGCATTTTAGAGATCATAAATCAATCTCTCCAAACTGGTGTTGTTCCAGATTCCTTTAAACAAGCAGCAGTGGAACCTAAATTAAAGAAACCAAACCTGGATCCTGCTGATTTGAAAAATTATAGGCCCATTTCAAAGCTCCCTTTTTTGGCCAAAATTATGGAAAAGGTAGTAGCTAAACAATTAATTGCCTTCATTGATGCAAACTCTATCTTTGACACCTTCCAATCAGGTTTCAGGAAAAAACACTCCACCGAGACAGCCTTAATCAGAGTTTTCAAGTGATGTCTACTGCTGATGGCCAGCAGACTCGGTCAATATACAGTCCTGGTATTGTTAGATCTTACCGCTGCCATTTGACACGGCGGACCCATAAAAGTTCTTATTTAAACAGACTTCAGAGACACTCTTTGGGATCACAGGTACTGTTTTAAAATTGGTTCAGGTACTTATCTGACTGACAGGAGTTTTTTGGTCCCATGTCAACCAAGTTATCATCTGACCTGACAGGGCTAGCCTGTGGAGTCCCACAGGGATCAGTACTTGGCCCTTTTCTTTTCTTGCTTTATATGACCCCTCTTGGACAGATTATCAGTGAGTTCAGTGATGTCTCTTATCATCTATATGCTGATGATGTGCAGCTCTACTGCTCTTTTAAGCAGAATAAACTAGACAATCTAACTGCCTGTTTGACGGCCATCAAAAAATGGCTAAATGACAATCTTCTTCAACTAAATTCTGCCAAAACTGAAACACTGATTATTGCCCCAGATAGTGCCATCCCCCCTATAAAGCAGCACCTAGGTCAGTTAGGTCTTTCTGTCCAACCAAGTATACGCAACCTTAGGCGGTTGTTTTTGACAAGGACATTGTCCCTGGACCACCACTGTAAACAGCTGGTGAAAGAACTGTTTCTATCACCTGCGTAATATAGCGGAAACTGAGGTCCATGATTTCAAGAACCCTAAATGGAGATGATAATTCATGCGTTTATTTCATCTCGCATTGACTATTGTAATGCTCTTTTTATGTGTTTTAACAAAAAGGCTGTAAATCGCCTTCAAACCGTGCAGAACGCAGCTGCAAGGCTCATAACTGGATCTAAGAAAAGGGATCATATCACCCCAATTTTATATTCCTTACATTGGTTACCAGTAAATTTTAGGATTCATTTTAAGATTTTAGTACTTGTTTTTAGAGCCCTCCATGAACAAGCTCCCTCGTACATCACTGAGCTGCTGAGACCCTATTCCCCCTTACGTTCACTAAGGTCATCAGACCAGAAACTCTTGATGGTCCCCCGCACCCGTTTTAAAACACGAGGTGACTGCTCTTTCCAGGCCTGTGCCCCTCGCCTTTGGAATGCTCTACCATCGACCTTGCGCAGTATAGAGTCCACTGAAAGTTTTAAGAAAGAACTTAAAACCTATCTTTTCAGTAGAGGTGGTCATAGATTATTATTTTTAATCTAGATTAATCTAGATTAATCTTGAAATTAATCTAGATTAATCTAGATTAAAATGGCTCATTTGAATTCTGCCGAAGGCATTCATAATATATGTGTGCTACCTAAATAATGACTAAAAGTAAGTCTTTTAGAAAGGGTCTCTCAAGCCAGGTGGCGCATTAGACCAGGGGCTCATCTCCTGTTTCCAAAATGCATCACAAACTGCTTGAAAAAAAGCTGTTCTACTATGATAATTGGTGATGAAAATAAATAATGTTCAATAAGATGCACTTGTGTTTATGGACTGTTTATTCAGTTGAACATGAATTTTGAACTTTAGGCCTACATGACAGGCCATGATGAACTTAAGAACATGAGAATCTATTTCTTCTTCTTCCACCAGTCACTCAGGCAGACCAGCTTGTTCACAGTTTCTGGTGACAATTTAGATCTCTTCTTCTGCACAATATGGCCTGCTAAAGAAAAAAGTCTCTCGCATGGGACAGTTGTGGCAGGAGTCCCCAAGTATTTACGGGCAATGTGGGCAATCTTACCATAGACAGCAGTGTGCTCCGACCACCACTTCAGTGGACACTGATCTAAGCTGGCACTGGGCTCTACCTTGTACCTCTCCACAGTATTGTCTTCAGGGGCCGGTATTTCAAAATTTGTAATCCAGATCAGAATGATCCGGATAACCAAATCCCCCTGTCCTCAGCCACGGATCAACCTGATCTATCCCGGTATTTCAAAACTTTGCTGGATTGGATCAGAGTGATCCTGATACCGGCAGATTGGGATGTCCAAATCCGTCCTGCCCTCTGGATCACAGACAGGAAACAGGAAATGGAGCCAACATTTTACAGAAAAAGGAGAAGGCTAAGCTCAACTATTGTCTCTGAATTAAAGTATAATCTTAGCCAGTGTTGATGCGTCCTCAGACTAGATGAAAGGCAAATCATATATATTGAGTTAACCAATTATGTTAATCAGCACAAAGTTGAAAGAAGAGCTCGGCGATCTCTTATTAAGCAGAGTTCGCGCTAATGCGAGCTAACGCTGCTCCATTGACTCCTGTGTTAAGGAGCTAACAAGCTAGTATAAATAGGCTAGGCGTCTGTATGTCGCGGTCCACAGTCCATTTGAAATGCATTCACTCGCAAGGCATTGTGTGTAGATTTTAAAATGTGTTGTACATATCTTTTTAGGAAACAGTTGTTAACAAAGGGGACGGCCCTAAAACCTTAATATTAGATTTTCTTTACAGATGTCTGTGGGAAGAGACTTGCACAGACTTGCTCCAAATGGCATTTACTTTTTGAAGCTTTGGGCTATGAAAATTAAGTGTGGTGTGTGCTGAATGCATGTGAATAAAAACATTTGACAGAGTTTCAGTGGAGGCCTTTATCAGTGGGTAACTTAACAAAAAAAAAAAAAATAAGGCATTAATATTCAAACTTAAACATACAAATCGAAGTTTTGTTAAACAAAAGCACCAGACCTTATCAATGAGGATCAAGAGAAATACAACACTTAACACTGTTTGTTTAATAAATCACATTGTTTTTCCTTCATAATTCCTTGTTAATTGGAGTTTGTAATGTCACTTACACGCAGTAGCCTAGTGTAATGTTTATTCTGTGTTGCACTTCTGACGCCGATTTGTTAAAGCATTGCAGTGAACAGCGTGCATGTTTGCAGAGAAAAAAAAAGGAACGTGAAAAGGAAATAAACATTGATCAAACAGCAGTGAAGCTTAGTTGTATTAAACAAAGAACTTTGGGAGCAGTTACACTTCAACTGTTCAAATCTTAACATGTAATCTCCCTCAAATCCACCTCTGAGGTGGGATCAGGGTGATCCTGATTTTTAGGATCAAACTGATCCAGATTTCCCACTTAAGTTTTGAAATACTCAACAAGCAGCTTTTAAATCCGGATCAAAGGCAGGATTGGATTGCCAAATCTGAATCTGAATCTTCAGGATCAGATTTGCTTTGAAATACCCGTTTTTTAGGATCTGATCAGGATTTAATCCAATCCAGGTGGATTAATCCTGTCGGATCATTTTGAAATACCGGCCCCTGGGCCCAGTTTTTCAAAAGTAATCCAGTGGGATTTCGGATAACGGATTGGATCAAATCTTGAAAATGGGTTGCTCAAAACTAAAGATGGATTCAGAAAGAAGATCAGATCACGTAATCCGATTTTACATTTGATCTGGATCAAACCTTCCTTTTGTGTTGTTCAAAACTTTGAAGTTGGTTTGGGATACATTTGATCCAAAAAACAAGATTATCCTGATCCCACCAGAAGGGTGGATTCAGTTGTGATTTTCTAAGTTTTTTAAACAAAATGAATGATGACAAAATCAGTTTTTTGGCAAATGATATACATTTATTCATATTTCGGATGAATTCAAATCATAAAAATTATAATCAAAATGATAATGATGAGTAAAAATAAAATAAAGAAAAGCTATGATACATTTGTACACAAAAAATTGTACACAGTTATTCAAAGTTAAGAAGTAGTTTCGTACCAATTCCCTCTCTTATAGCATGTCCAGTGTGTCCCTCACTAGGTAGGACAATTCGTGGCTGTTCTGGGTCTACATCAGGCTCAGGTCCATCATGAGCGTCACTGGCATCCGCAAGGGACATGACGACGCCTGGTGGCGATGTTATGCAGAACAATACAGGCCAGAATTATGTTGCATGCCACCTTAGGTTCTACTCGCAGGTAGTTAAGACAGGCAAACCTTCTCTTCAGCACTCCATTTAAGCGCTCAATGGCACATCTTGTTTTGCAATGTGCAATGTTGAAGCGTGCTTGCTCATGTGTATTTGCAACCGGAAAAGGGGTCATTAGCCATGGTAGAAGTGGGTAAGCGCTGTCTCCCAAATATAATGCCATGTTGGCCGGTTTGTTTGGAGCTCTCTGTATAGTGCACTCTGTTCTTAGAATGCGTGCATCATGGACAGACCCATTTCACAACACAGTTGGTGATGATGAGGTCGGCGTTGCCCACAAGTTGTACATTGATGCTGTGCCTCCCCTTCCGATTTACATACTCCCACTCCCTCTCACGAGGTGCTTGGATATGCACATGTGTACAATCGATAACTCCAATCGTGTTAGGCATGTTTCCCCATGGTGAAAAAACTTGTGCATAGTCTGAGCAATCTGGTCATCCTTGGGAAAGGAAACAAATTGATTGATCAGACTGCCCAGTGCCATGGACACAACCTTCACCACATTACTCACAGTGGAATTTGTCCACTCCCATATAGTCTCCTATTACTTGGTAGAAAGTCCCACATGCGTAAAAAGCGCAGTGCAATTAAGCACTGTTCCTCCACGGACAAAAGCCTGACTCCTTCGGGTTTTGTGTTGGAGTGTTGGTCTAATCAGGTCTGAAATGTACTTCATGTCATCTCTCCCAAACGCGAAAACGTGCATACAGTTCATCTGAAGTTGTATTGCTCAAGTGGTTTGGCACGCTCAGCGTAAGACCCTAGCAGGGTGCCTTCTCCTATGGTACGGATGAACAATACCCGCCATCTGGATGCCTCTGTAGGTTAAGAGAAATGTGTGCGAAACATGATGTGTTTAAGTGGTCAAACCAATTAACCAGCAACCGAATCAATGCCTTGGGGTCTGGCCAAAAGAGGACCTTAAAACAAGTAACACTGCGCTGGAAAAACCTGCGGGCCAAGGCAACCAAGGACCTCAGTGAGGCAAAAAACCCTCGCACTGGTAACAAGCCATATAAAAGGGGTGAATACACTGATATGGTCTTCGATATCGTCGGAGGCGAAAAGTCAGAGGCTCTGCACGGTATAGAAGGTGTAGAAGGAAATGGAGAGGCCACAATGACAGAGGCTGGAGAATGTGAGCCGAACCCTCCTGCAGAGGAATTTGTCCTTGACCTTACTCCAGCGATTGAGGAGGATGATGGATCCCCCTGATCATGGAGCCAGTTGTTTTCTAGAGTGCTAAAACAAAGCGTAAACGTTCCTCGGCGCCAGGATGGTGACGCCTATGAGGTGCTTCTGCGAAAGGAAACTTGAAAGAGCAAGAAATTCAGATTCAACTGGCAAAAGAGAAAACTCCTGCTAACCCAACTGCAGCAGCAGACCAAAAGTGAAAATAGAGATACAAACTCCTAAAGGCAGAGGTGGAAAGAGCTGGGCTTTTTGTCCTGTAAATGATCTTAACATTTTTTGAATATTGGACAGTTGCTATTTTTGTTCCGTGGAGGAACAGTGCTTAAATTGCGCCTCTCGCTTTTACGCATGTGGGACTTTCTACCAAGGTCAGGAGACTATATGGGAGTGGACAAATCCACCTGTGAGTAATCAGGTGAAGTTGTGTCCACAGGCACTGGGCAGTCTGATCAATCAAATTTTGTTTCCATTGGACAGTGCTAAAATTTGTTTTATTACCAAAACTAAATAAGGAATGTAAATGTTTCAGTTCATTATCATTTTTCTGTTTCTTAAAATTAAAACAAACAATGGCTAATTTGTGGCCACCTGTATTTTTCGGTGTATCTTTGTTGTTCTTTGCTAAGCCTGTAGGGCTGCACTGTTTGGTTCCATTCTAAAATTCGGTAATCGAGATTCGGTCATAATGGAATTTGGGATTTGGATCACTTTGATCCTATCCAAAGTTTCTTTGAAAAACTGGCATAAAAGTAATCTGGATCAAGTGATCCTGGATAGCAAAACATGGGATTTCCAAATCCGGATCAGTTTGATCCAGATTAAATTTTTTGAACAACTGGGCCCTGGTGTCTCCTGATCTGATTCTGAGTCTGATCCCATGACTAGCAGGGCTGTTTTCTTCTTGGGTGGCTCAGGGTTCTCCTCCCCGAGTGGCTGCAGAGCAGCTTCTTCTGCCTTCACCAACTCCCTTAGCTTTGCCCACACTGGCTCCCTCTCTGCTCTGGGCAAGCATTTGAGGTCCTTAAATCGTGGATCTAAAGCAGTCGCCACCTTTGATGAACAAAAAATGAACAAAAAAATAATAATTATTGATTGACGAAAATTTCACTTTTCCAAATCCAACCTCCATATTTCTTCATGACTCATTAATCTATCTATACATCGACCGATCTCCTGGCTTAACAGTTTCTAATGATCAAACAATGCAGTTATCTTCTGGTCAGTCTGACATACCTTAAGCCATTCCAGGTTTATTTTCTCCCTCCGCTGGTTGAGGTCCATGGTGAAGGCAGCCTTGAATCGCACAATATAGGCAGGATCATCATCTGAGATCTTCATCGCATACTGGAGGTGGCACAGGGCAGGTAGAACCACAGAGCAGGATACATACTTATCCCCACCAAGGAGCTCAGTGATGTACCTAGACAGACAGACAGACAGACAGACAGACAGACACAGAGCAATAATTAATTAATGACTAATTCATTTAACTCAGATTACACATTTTTAAAGTTCTTAATCACATTACATTTAACTTTGTATGCGCAATTCCATGAACACGCTATATATTGTAGTAGACCATACCCTGCATGGCTCCAGCTGTTTTTTCTAGCTTTGCCAACTTCTCCATATTCAGCATTTGTTGGGAGGGCCCAGATTGTGCCTTCTGCTGTAGAGACAGGTTGTGTGCAGTGCGTCTCTGTGCGCTCACAACGCTTTGATCATCTCAAGGTGGAATTCCACCGTGTGGAACATCTTGCACGAGTTGCTCCTGTCTTGTCCAAGGGGAGGCTTGCTGGGCACTTCAGCCCGTCTGAGTTGGCCGGACTGTGTTGAAATGTCCGAACCACTTTACGGGCACTGGCCAGTGCACCATCAAAAACCACCTTCCGGAAGTGATCATTGCTAATAGCTCTCTGTACAACATGCGCAACACAGGGCACATGCTCGAATGGCAGTATCCTCCCTGCTGCCACATTATAGGAGCGCTGTCTGTTCCAATGTGCTGATTTTGTCAGTTATTCCCCGCTGATTAGCGACGTCGAGGAAACTGCCTGGCACACGGCCTTCGGCAAAGTGGACGCTCCTCTGTTCTTCATCACACCTAACGGACAGACAAAGTAGTCGAAATAAGTTCACTAGTAGTAAACAACTAGCAATCATCAAGGAAGCAAAACATAATGTTGTGGTTAGTAATTCATGGATGGTGTTGTGGTAATTAATAAGTAATAATTAAATAATGTAATGTAAAATTCAGTGTTTGGGCAGTAGCTTTCACACTTGTAGCTAGCTAGTTACTTACTACAAATCTCATAGCTGGTGGTAGCTTTCACTATTTCTTTGCAATTCAAAGTACTTTTTCAGTCTTTTCACTCTGGCATCTATAATTGAATTACACCTCGGGATGTAGGTCCTACTGATGGAGTGGGCAAGACTGTTTTTATTAGCAGGCTAGCATTGCCCGTTGACTTGTGCTACCTAGCATGAGCGAACTCTGCAACTAGAAGGACTGAAGAAATGTGTTGAAACTGTCTCCAATGACAAAGAGCCACACGCAAGGCTAACTGGAATCAGCCCTATGTCCAAAATCCGAACTAACCCCTTTAATCTTTGGAATTTTGAGAATACTCTTATTAATCACAGATTCAATTCCAAATTTGAACACCATTTCCTTTGAAATTTGGTTCAACTAAACATGTATGTTTGAAATTGAATGAACTATTTTGCTGTGTAACTTCAGCTTGTTCGCCTTCATTTGCTGGTGGTAGCTTTGTGAGTGAAGCTTTATTTATGTTAGGAGTAACCTGATAGCTAGCTTGCCAAACACGGTTAAAATACATAACGTAGCCTACAAGGAGCGAAGGAGTATGAGTCTCCCAGCTGGCATCGATGAGGTGTACAGTAACGCCGAGGTAGTTATCGTTATTGACAGACGTCAATGGTCCCAGTCAGTGCTACACACGTCGCCTTCTACCATCTTCTCATCTTTTGCGGCTTTTCTTGCGGCGTGCGGTCATTTATTCTTCTTCATGATAGTTCGCCTTTGCAAGGTAGTTTGTTAAGATGGGTCACCTGCTGGCCGCCTGAGAGAACAAGCTCGAGGACCATCATCGTCAACCACGCTGATGGGCCGGCAGCTGGTGGCGATCCACTGAGCGAGGAGATTCGTTAGATTGTCTGATAAAGCTGTGTGACGGGACTTGCCTCGTTGCACTCAAACATAGTAGTATGGACGAACACGACTCTTCCCTGCGCAACTACAGCAACTGCTTGGCTTGGCATGTTCCGCATTTAGCTAAGGGGTGCTTTTGCGTTCGTTAGGGTTACTGACGACGGAAGCAACTCCTACAGTAAACTACCATTCCGCATTGCACAAGGTGCAACAACCTTAGTTCTGTCAAAGTTTCCATTGGGAAGCTTCTTAAAAATAAACTTTCCCTTTAGCAAACACGGCGGCTTCATAGCTGCATCCATGTCCGCACGTTCTACCTCGTGCCCACTGCACCGTCAGTTCAACGGACTGGGAAGGTGTGGCTGACGGGATGGGGGAGTAGTCTTTGGCAGAGGCATCCGTCAGCCAATCAAATCGCTTCGCGCTTCCATTTTTAAATTTAACTTCTCCGCCGCTCTCCCGTTTCCAATATCGAGCCTGAGTCCGCGTCACAGTGCTTAAGATTTGCATACGCGATCTGATTGGATGACGGATCCGTCACTGCCGAAAAATTTGAACATTTTTCACTTCTGACGGTGGCGAACGCTCCAACTGAACGGACGATCCACAATGCATTGCCGCGTCCGTCCCATTCAAAGTCAATGGGCAACGGACAACTGACGGAGGTAGTGGGCACGGGGCCTACTCGTTCTCGCCCCCTACAGTGCAATTCGCCAGGTTTTCACCCAACTTAGAGGAATAGTTTAACGGCGATATTTGTTTTTTATCGCGATAAGAGATCTCGCGTTAACGCAGCCGTTAACTGAGCCCCACCCCTACTTTTATAGACAGCCTTTCAACTGATGTCACGTTGTGGGGCCTCTGTAAGTTTTCCTGAATTTGTGGCTGATATGTATTTTTTGTTGTGATCTCTGTACTGTATTTTATTGCATTCTATCCTTGTTGTAAAGCACTTTGTGATTTTATCTATGAAAAGTGCTATATAAATTAAACTTACTTACTTACTTACTTACTAGCATCAAAATCGCTATTTTTAAAACACTAAGAACACTCGACACAACATGAAACTTTGCTCGTAGCATCACCAGGGTCTCTACACATGAACACAGTCATTGACAACATCGTTTGTGTACACAAAGTTTGCTAAAAAGAAGGTTTTTGAATAACTCACGTGAGCAGTAGCTTTAGCCGTCCTGCCAGTCGAGATCCGTCGATCCCCGATCCCCGGCGTAACATGGAGCTTTCTCCATGTTATGCCACACTCGGGGATCGATACATCTCGACTGGCAGTATGGCTACTGCTACTGTGTTCATGAGCAGAGACCCTGGTGATGCTACGAGCAAAAATTCATGTTGTGTCGAGTCTTCTTAGTGTTTTAAAAATAGCGATTTTGATGCTACAGAAAAGTTGCCCCGTGCACACCATTGAAAATGAGTTTGACCTGGAAACGAAACTACGGTGAATCTTAAAAGTGGCTCTTTCATCGTAATTATGCTTTTACATGAAGGTTTGAAGGATACATTTCACAAAATAAGCCGAGGTTGCATTTTGGCAAGAGTTACACTTTAATGCGCACCCTGTGTCGTGCTGATTTTTCTTTAGTTGATAGTGGCATCTAAAAATGTACAAATTATCATGTAAAATGTTTAAAAGTGTATAGCCTATCTTTAAATTTAAAACTAGAAAACATTTTAGAAGTGTCATGGATAATCTTAGAGCTTTGAATAGCATTATATAGTGACATTCCTTGCAGTTGTGCCACCTGACTAACTGGTTGCACCAACTGACTATTGCAACTAATCTCAAATTAAACAGGCTTCTGTTTGGATGCTAGCATTAGCTTCTACCCTTGTCATGAAGTTCAAACAGACTTTTAAAAAAATAAAGTTTTATGATAAAATAACATTTTTCTAGTTTTACATTGGTTGTACCACCTGACATGGAAAGCGTACCAGCCTACATATGCAACCTGGTCTCACAGGAATCCGTGTAATGACTACGGACGCTTAACTCGAAAATCCGTAGCCACATACGGAAACACGCCGATTTCCGTGATGTGGCCACGGAAGATTCGTCTCCATGCAAGTTAATGACACTGATGTTCCGTGGCTCACACACGGATCCCCGTTTCAACGAGCGAGTCGACCACGGGCGCTTACTCAAAGTCCGTGGTGTCTCACGGATGATCACTTAAATCGTCCGTGAATGTCGGGCCACGGATTTGGTTCCAATGCAAGTACAATGGACACTGTTATTCCGTGGCTCACAACGGATCCCCGTTTCCACGAGCGAGTCGACCACGGGCGGCTTAACTCACAGTTCGTGTTGGTCTCACGGAATCACTGACATTGTCCGTGATGTGGCCACGGAATTGGGCTCCAAATGCAAGTAAATGACACTGTTATTCGTGGCTCACACACGGATCCCCGTTTCAACGAGCGAGTCGGACCACGGCGCTTACTCCACAGTTCCGTGGTGGCTCACGGAATCACTTTAAATTGTCCCGTGATGTGGCCACGGAATTGGCTCCCAAGCAAGTAAATGACACTTTATTCCGTGGCTCACACCACGGATCCCCGTTTCCACACGAGCGAGTCGACACGGGCGCTTAACTCACAGTCCGTGGTGGTCCTCACGGAATCACTTAAAATTGTCCGTGATGTGGCTACGGAATTGGCTCCAATGCAAGCAAATGGACAATGTTCATTCCGTGCTTTCACACACGGATCCCCGTTTCAACGAGCGAGTCGACCACGGGTTTAATCACGTCCCGTGGTGGTCTCAAACGGATCCACTTTAAATGTCGGTGTTGATGTGGGCTCCGGATTGGCTCCAAGGGCAGTAATGACAACCCACACCAGCAGGAAGACTCCTAGGCGGATCCGCATAGGAGTCACCAAAACCCGCGTTACTGTCACATCCGTTTTGGCGCCGCCAGCGGTCAGGCCGCTCGAAAAATGTTTACGATCAAACCGCGCGATCCTGGAGCGGACCCGCGTCGGAGTCCGCCAAGAGGCTGAGCGATCATATAAGTTTGGATTTCTTTAGCGGAACACGGTTGCGTAAGGATGATTTATTAATTGATTCATTATTGTATTTTTATGTGATTATTTTTGCATATTTTATCCGATATATTGCGGATCCCTGAGCGGTACCCGTGGTCGGACCCCGTGTTGAATCCGCGAACGCGGACGCGCCCAAAACGTTTGCGAAGCTGAGACGATCGCTGACAGATATCAGTTGAGATTTTCTTTTGCTGGAACACGGATGCGTACGTATGATTAATCATGTGATTTTGATTTATTTATGTGATGTATTTATTGATATATTGGCGATTCCAGTAAACTTGGCTAGATTGGCTGTGGGTGTTTTTAATCATTATTGATACGTATGATTGTTATTGACGTTGGTTGATATTAGG
>OLKM01006679.1:0-13647 GCA_900291075.1 Melanogrammus aeglefinus
GAGGGGAGAGGGGAGAGGGGAGAGGGGAGAGGGGAGAGAGAGGAGAGGAGAGAGGAGAAGGAGAGGGGAGAGGGGAGAGAGAGAGGAGGAGGAGAGGGTAGAGGAGAGGGAGAGGAGAGGGGAGAGGAGAGGGGAGAGGAGAGGGGGAGAGGGGAGGGAGAGAGGAGAGAGGAGAGAGGAGATTGGAGAGGGGAGAGGAGAGGGGAGAGAGGGGAGAGAGGAGAGGGGAGAGGGTTGTCGCCTGCTGAGGCCAGAGGTCTGCAGAGACGGGCGACCTGTGAATAATAAACTCATGATGGCCGACTAACCCTGTGCTCTGATTCCTACAGCGACTCCGGCCACCGGCGGCTTCACTAACTGGGTCGACACTTCCACTCTCTGAGCATCTCTCTGAGCCTCTCTCTCTCTGAGCCTCTCTCTCTCTGAGCCTCTCTCTCTCTGAGCCTCTCTCTGAGCCTCTCTCTGAGCCTCTCTCTGAGCCTCTCTCTTAGCCTCTCTCTCTTTGAGCCTCTCTCAGCCTCTCTCTGAGCCTCTCTCTGAGCCTCTCTCTGAGCCTCTCTCTCTCTGAGCCTCTCTCTCTCTGAGCCTCTCTCTAGCCTCTCTCTGAGCCTCTCTCTGAGCCTCTCTCTCTCAGCCTCTCTCTGAGCCTCTCTCTCTCTCAGCCTCTTCTCAGCCTCTCTCTGAGCCTCTCTCTCTCAGCCTCTCTCTCTCAGCCTCTCTCAGCCTCTCTCTGAGCCTCTCTCTCAGCCTCTCTCTGAGCCTCTCTCTGAGCCTCTCTCTCTCAGCCTCTCTCTGAGCCTCTCTCTCTCAGCCTCTCTCAGAGCCTCTCTCTCTCTCAGCCTCTCTCAGCCTCTCTCTGAGCCTCTCTCTCTCAGCCTCTCTCTCTCAGCCTCTATCTCAGCCCACTCTCAGCTCTCTCTCCTCAGCCTCTCTCTGAGCCTCTCTCTGCTGCCTAGCTCCCTCAGTCTCTCTCTCAGCCTCTCTCGAGCCTCTTCTCTGAGCCTCTCACTCTCTCAGCCTCCTCTGAGCCCTGGACCCTCTCTGCAGCCTCTCTCTCTCAGCTCTCTCTGAGCCTCTCTCTTCTCCAGCCTCTCTCAGCCTCTCTCTCAGCCTCTCTCTCAGCCTCCTCTCTGAGCCTCTCTCTCTCAGCCTCTCTCAGCCTCTCTCTGAGCCTCTCTCTCTCAGCCTCTCTCTGAGCCTCTCTCTCTCAGCCTCTCTCTGAGCCTCTCTCTCTCAGCCTCTCCCTGAGCCTCTCTCTGAGCCTCTCTCTCTGAGCCTCTCTCTGAGCCTCTCTCTCTCAGCCTCTCTCTGAGCCTCTCTCTCTCAGCCTCTCCCTGAGCCTCTCTCTGAGCCTCTCTCTCTCAGCCTCTCTCAGCTTCTCTCTCAGCCTCTCTCTCTCAGCCTCGCTCAGCTTCTCTCTCAGCCTCTCTCTGAGCCTCTCTCTCTCAGCCTCTCTCTGAGCCTCTCTCTCTCAGCCTCTCCCTGAGCCTCTCTCTGAGCCTCTCTTCTGATTCAATGTTGGAGGAGAAGGAGGCCGACTGTCAATACATACAGCAGCTGGACCTCGGTGGATAAGACTACATTTCCCAGGGTGCTGTGCTCCACAGATGGCCTCTCTGGTTTGGCTGCCAGCCGCCGCGCCCAGGGCTCGGTGGACTTTATATTTAGTGTTGAACGGTCGCCCGCCCGCCAAGAGAGGGAGGCAGGCAGGGGGGAGGGAGGAGGGAGGAGGGGAGGGGAGGAGAGAGAAGGGGAGGGGAGAGGAGAGAGGAGAGGAGGGGAGGAGAGAGGAGAGGAGGGGAGAGGAGAGAGGAGAGGAGAGAGGAGAGGAGGGGAGGAGAGAGGAGAGGGAGGGGAGAGGAGAGAGGAGAGAAGGAGGGAGAGAGGAGAAGGGGAGAGGGAGAGAGGAGAGGAGGGGGAGAGAGAGGGAGAGAGAGAAGAGAGAGAGGAGAGAGGAGAGAGAGAGGAGAGGAGAGGGGAGAGAGCAGAGAGGAGAGAGGAGAGAGAGGGAGGAGAGAGAGAGGAGGAGGAGGAGAGAGGAGAGAGGAGAGAGGAGAGAGGAGGAGAGGGAGAGGAGAGAGGAGAGGAGAGAGGAGAGAGGAGGGAGGAGAGAGGAGAGAGGAGAGAGGAGAGAGGAGGGGAGGGGAGGGGAGAGAGGAGGAGAGGGGAGGGGAGAGAGGAGGAGAGGGGAGAGGAGCCCTCCAACCCCCCAACACAACCGAGGAAGATAATTAGCTGCATTACACAACAGACATATGTGCACACACTTTTATATATATACACAGACAGACACACACACACACAGACAGACACACACACACACACACAGACAGACACACACACACACACACACACACACACACACACACACACACACACACACACAACACACACACACACACACACACACACACACACACACACACACACACACACACACACACACACACACACACACACACACACACACACACACACACACACACACACACACACACACACACACACACACACACACACAGACACACACACAGACACACACACACAATTCATGGGGGGACACAAGAGAGCGATGTAGAGTAGATGAGAGAGTAGATAGAGAGAGAGGAGAGAGAGAGAGAGAGGAGAGAGAGAGACGAGACGAGAGAGAGGAGAGAGAGGAGAAAGAGAAGCGAGAGAGAGAGAGAGAGAGAGAGAGAGAAGAGATGATGAGAGGAGAGAGAGAGAGAGAGAGAGAGAGAGAAGAGAGAGAGGGGGAGAGAGGGGGGGAGAGGGGGGGAAGAGGGAGAGAGAGAGAGAGAGAGGGAGAGAGGGGGGAGAGAGAGGGAGAGAGAGGGGGGGAGAGAGGGAGAGAGAGGGGCGAGAGAGGGAGAGGTGACTCTAATATAAAGAAAGATGAAAGCAGTGTTTCAGGGAAAGACCTTGGCCCAATAATGGAGCAAAAAAACTTTCTACAGAAAGCAGCACACACACACGCACACCCACGCACAAGCACACACACGCACACACACACATGCACACACTCACACACGCACAGACACACACATACACACACGCATACACGCACAAACGCACACACATACACACGCACACATGCACACACTCACACATGCACAGACACACACACATACACACACGCATACAAGCACACACACACACACACATGCACACACACACACACACACACACACACACACACACACACACACACACACACACACACACACACACACACACACACACACACACACACACACACACACAGCGTCTACACGGGAGGGGATTCTCTTTCAGTCTAAAAAACTCATATCACCCAGATCCCAGGCCCCGCCCACTTCCGAAACAGGCCCCGCCCACTCCCCACCATTCACATTCAAAATCCATGTTCACTCCCTCTCTCTCCTTCCTCCCTCCCCCTCCTCTCTCCTTCCTCCCTCCCCCTCCTCTCTCCTTCCTCCCTCCCCTCCTCCTTCCTCCCTCCCCCTCCTCTCTCCTTCCTCCCTCCCCCTCCTCTCTCCTTCCTCTCTCCCCCTCCTCTCTCCTTCCTCTCTCCATCTCCTCTCTCCTTCCACCTGGGGGGAAGGGGATGTAATGTGCAGGGGAGGATAAATACAACCATGGACTCAGAGAACATGTGGACACATCCCTTTAAGATGGATCTCATAGTGGACACGTCCTTTTAAGATGGATCTCATAGTGGACACGTCCTTTTAAGAAGGATCTCATAGTGGACACGTCCCTTTAAGAAGGATCTCATAGTGGACACATCCCTTTAAGAAGGATCTCATAGTGGACACATCCCTTTAAGAAGGATCTCATAGTGGACACATCCCTTTAAGATGGATCTCATAGTGGACACATCCTTTTAAGATGGATCTCATAGTGGACACGTCCTTTTAAGAAGGATCTCATAGTGGACACGTCCCTTTAAGATGGATCTCATAGTGGACACGTCCTTTTAAGATGGATCTCATAGTGGACACGTCCTTTTAAGAAGGATCTCATAGTGGACACGTCCCTTTAAGAAGAGGATCTCATATAGTGGACACATCCCTTAAAGATGGATCTCATAGTGGGACACATCCTTTTAAGAATGGATCTCATAGTGGACACGTCCTTTTAAGAAGGATCTCATAGTGGACACATCCCTTTAAGAAGGATCTCATAGCGGACACATCCCTTTAAGAAGGATCTCATAGTGGACACATCCCTTTAAGAAGGATCTCATAGTGGACACATCCCTTTAAGAAGGATCTCATAGTGGACACATCCCTTTAAGAAGGATCTCATAGTGGACACATCCCTTTAAGATGGATCTCATAGTGGACACATCCCCTTAAGAACTGGCTAATGGACACGTCCCTTTAAGAACTGTCTAATGGACACGTCCCTTTAAGAACTTAAAGGTATTATGTTATTTCTGCCGCTGGGGTTCTTAATCCAAATGATAACAAAATACTTTATTTGATGAGGTCGTGAGGTAGTAGGGGATCATGGGAGTTGTAGTCTTCACTACTGCTGGTGAAGCCGCATCTCGGTTACGTGCTAACTGACCGTTCAATGAGCTGTAGCTAACGCTATCTCTGGTCACAACAGACACTCTACAGATGACTGTAGCAGCGGGCCGGCTGTCCTAGTGCTAGAACGCTGTGGACACTAGCTGGAGGGCGACACTGGCATAGCAGCACACTGGTAGTTAGCCAGATCCACAGGACCGGGGGGCAGGACCGGGGGGCAGGACCGGGGGGCAGGACCGGGGGGCAGGACCGGGGGGCAGGACCTCAGACCTACCCCAGGAAAACGAGTTAAGAGCGACTCAACTCAATATAGAACAAACTGTCACATAGCGGACACATCCCTTTAAGAATGACCTCATAGTGGACACATCCCTTTAAGAATGACCTCATAGTGGACACATCCCTTTAAGAATGACCTCATAGTGGACACATCCCTTTAAGAATGACCTCATAGTGGACACATCCCTTTAAGAATGACCTCATAGTGGACACATCCCTTTAAGAATGACCTCATAGTGGACACATCCCTTTAAGAATGACCTCATAGTGGACACATCCCTTTAAGAACTCTCTGGGTAGTATTGGACACCACCACAACCACCACCACCTCCACCACCTTCACCACCACCACCACCACCAACACCTCCTCCACCTCCACCACCACCACCACCACCACCACCACCACCACCACCACCACCACCACCACCACCTCCACCACCTCCACCACCACCGCCTCCACAACCTCCACAACCACCACCTCCACCACCACCACTAGAACTACATCACCACCACCAACACCTCCTCCTCCACCACCACCACCACCACCACCACACCACCATCACCACCACCACCACCACCACCACCTCCACCTCCACCACCACCACCACCTCCACAACCACCACCTCCACACACCACCACCACAACCACCACCTCCACCACCACCACTACAACTACATCACCAACACCACCACCTCCACCACCACCACAACTACCATCTCCACCTCCACCACCACCACTAGTACTACATCCCCACCACCACCACCACCACCACCACCATCACCACCATCACCACCACCACCACCACCACCACCACCACCACCACCACCACCACCACCTCCACAACCACCACCACCACCACCACCACCATCACTACCACCACCACCACCACCACCTCCACTAGTACTACATCACCACCATCCACACTACATCACCTCCACCACCACCTCCACCACCACTATATCACCACCACCACCACCACCATCAGGACTGACCATCAACTAAATCTGACCACAACATAACATCCAATTGATTATCAATCGATTAGAAGGAGGGGTGTGTGTGTATGTGGGGGAGGGGGGGTATACACATGGTCCAAATAATCAGTACTGCAGTCTGCTCGACTAAGATCACACACACACACACACACACACACACACACACACACACACACACACACACACACACACACACACACACACACACACACACACACACACACACACATATGCACACACGCACGCATGCACACACACTCACACACAGCAATGCAGAGAACACACTTGTTCGCTCTAGGCTTGCTCACTCCGCTCACCATCCCTGGCGTGTGTCGTCGGGCGTCCTCCCCGCGGTCCGCCTCGCTCTCTTCTGGGCCCGCGCGGCGCTTCTCTAAAACACTGATGACGACACGGAGATCAGCCCCGCGTGCAGGCGCTGCGGCGCGGGAAGAACAAAGCGTCGACGACCGCGAGCTGGGAAACGCACCTCATCTAAATGCTGCGTAGAGAGAGAGAGAGAGAGAGAGAGAGAGAGAGAGAGAGAGAGAGAGACGAGGCTAATCCATCCTATTATCGGGGACAGTGGCGAGAGAGAGAGAGGAGAGAGAGAGAGAGAGAGAGAGAGAGAGAGAGAGAGAGAGAGAGAGAGAGAGAGAGAGAGAGAGAGAGGAGAGAGAGAGAGAGGAGAGAGAGAGAGAGAGAGAGAGAGAGAGAGAGAGAGAGAGAGAGAGAGAGAGAGAGAGAGAGAGAGAGAGAGAGAGAGAGAGACCTGAGGCTAATCCATCCTATTTCGGGGACGAACTGTTGAGAAAATGTTTCGTGTCCCGCGAGACGTCAAACCCTGACCGTCACGAAGAGGTCCGAGACCAACGGTGAACCCATTTAACGTCACGATGACTGGCGGGGGACACGGTCAAAAGCCACGACGCAGTTTCCCGCGGTAACGTCAAGGCGGGAATCTGTAGGCTACTCACCCTGCCGCGAGCCACGGAGGATTCACGCGCTCTGGAAAGCCCGGGCGATTTTTCTCTCTCTCTCTCTCTCTCTCTCTCTCTCTCTCTCTCTCTCTCTCTCTCTCTCTCTCTCTCTCTCTCTCTCTCTCTCTCTCTCTCTCTCTCTCTCTCCTCTCTCTCTCTCTCTCTCTCTCTCTCTCTCTCTCTCTCTCTCTCTCTCTCCCGCTCTCCCGCTCTCTCTCGCTCTCTCTCTCTCGCTCTCTCTGCTGTCTCCACCTCGCTCTCTCTATGTTTCTCTCTCTCTATTTTTCTCTCTCCGTTCTCTCAGCACTGCGGAGAATCGGCGGAATAGACACGTGAAGAAGCTTGTTTGCGTGCGCGTGCGTATTGAAGTGCACCATCGCCCTGCCGTGTGCGTGTCCTAATGTGCGTGTGGTGTCCCTGTGTGTGCGTCTGCGTGTGTGCCTGTGCGTGTGTGCCTCTGTGTGTTTGTGTGCGTGTGTGTGTGTGTGTGAGTGCGTGCGTGTGTGTGTTTGAGTGTGTGTGTGCGCGGGATCGCGTGCGCGCGTGTGTGTGCGTGTGTTTGTGTTGGTGTGTGTGTGTGTGTGTGTGTGTGTGTGTGTGTGTGTGTGTGTGTGTGTGTGTGTGTGTGTGTGTGTGTGCTGAGGAAGAGCACTAAGCAACACACGTCTAAATGCCATTAAAGGGCAGCACATCTTTGGCCGTGGAGCGCGCGGGGTCCTCGGCAGTGCCTCGCGAGGCCCGAGAACCAATAGGAGGAGAGATATGAACGCAGAATAAATACTATACAGGTCATTAACATAAATAAATGATAATGATAATAAATATGTACATGCAATACAAATACATGAGTATTTCTTTCTAATAAGTATAAATCAATATTTATATTTAATACATTTAAATAATACGTATATCTAATTAATATAATTGAAATTTATATGCAATAAATACATATCAATATTTATATTTAATAAATATGAATAATATGTATATCTTATAGATTTGAATAATTATATACATAGATATATACAGTATATATCAATTTATACGTAATACATGTATATAAATGTCTACATAAGAACACTTTATATGAAGGAGTTACCAAACTCTGTCTGTAAGCATGTGTGTTTGTGCGTGTGTGTGTGTGTTTGTGTGGGTGTATATGAGCAGGTGTGTGTGTGTGTGTGTGTGTGTGTGTGTGTGTGTGTATGTGTGTGTGTGTGTGTTATGTTATTGTGTGAGTGTGTATGTATGTGTGTGTGTGTGTGTGTGTGTGCATGTGTGTGTGATGAGTTATTGTGTTTGTGTGCATGTGTATGTGTGCGTGTGCGTGTGCGCGCGCGTGTGTGTGTGTCTGCGTGTGTTTGTGTGTGTGCTTTTGTGTGTGCGTGTGTGATGAGTTAACGTGTGTGTGTGTGTGTGTGTGTGTGTGTGTGTGTGTGTGTGTGTGTGTGTGTGTGTGTGTGTGTGTGTGTGTTTGTGGGGGGGGGGGTGTGCGACTCCCAGCCTCCACCACCAGACAGCGGGCTGCTCCCCCTGAGGTCCTCAGATCAGCTCCTGCTAGCGACACAACATCCCTAAGAACACAACATTACACCACACCTCCACCTGGTACTCTGCAGTCCACCTGGTACACTGCAGTCCACCTGGTACACTGCAGTTCACCTGGTACACTGCAGTTCACCACACCTCCACCTGGTACACTGCAGTTCACCTGGTACACTGCAGTTCACCTGGTACACTGCAGTTCACCTGGTACACTGCAGTCCACCTGGTACACTGCAGTCCACCTGGTACACTGCAGTTCACCTGGTACACTGCAGTTCACCTGGTACACTGCAGTTCACCTGGTACACTGCAGTTCACCTGGTACACTACACCTCCACCTGGTACACTGCAGTTCACCTCCAGAACACTGCAGTCCACCTGGTACACTGCAGTTCACCTGGTACACTGCAGTTCACCTGGTACACTACACCTCCACCTGGTACACTGCAGTTCACCTCCAGAACACTGCAGTTCACCTGGTACACTGTAGTTCACCACACCTCCACCTGGTTTCACTCTAGTTCACCTGGTACACTGCAGTTCACCTCCAGAACACTGCAGTTCACCACACCTCCACCTGGTACACTGCAGTTCACCTGGTACACTGCAGTTCACCTGGTACACTGCAGTTCACCTCCAAAACACTGTAGTTCAACACACCTCCACCTGGTACACTGCAGTTCACTGTAGGTACTCTGTAGTTTACTGTAGTAAACTGTAGTTAATTGTTGTACACTGTAGTTCACTGTAGGTACTCTGTAGTTTACTGTTGTACACTGTAGTTCATTGTAGTACTCTGTAGTTTACTGTAGAACCCTGTAGTTTACTGTAGTACACTGTAGTACACTGTAGTACACTGAAGTTCATTGTAGTACTGTGTAGTTTACTGTAGAACACTGTAGTTTACTATAGTACACTGTAGTTTACTGTAGTACACTGTAGTTCATTTTAGTACTGTGTAGTTTACTGTAGTTTACTGTAGTACACTGTAGTTTACTGTAGTACACTGTAGTACATTGTAGTACACTGTAGTTTCCATGATGTGCAGTCCTCCAGGATTCCTCTACTCTGAAACAAGTGGTTGTAAGCGTACTGCTAACATATCCATGGTAGCCTAGCCTTCATGTGCTGTGCGGCTCATCAATGCAGAAACAGGACGTCAGCAACACTCCTTTACTGGGAATTCAAGCTAGCACTGATCAATAGCATAGCATCTGCCTCAGTGTACTGGCTTAACATGACCAAGATCAGTACCGCCATTGATTGAATGCTAACCATTTGTTTTCAATAAATGCAGCGCATTTATTGAAAAGCGCTACCAATGACATTGTGGATTTGTTCTGTGGGTTATTTTAGGATTATAGTGAACGAAAGGTATGAACCCAAACACGCACACACACGCACAAACACCAACACGCACACACACACACACACACACACACACACACACACACACACACACACACACACACACACACACACACACACACACACACACACACACACACACACACACACACACACACACACAGTCGCTCTCTTCATAACCCCTTTGGGGTTCTGTCTCTTTCTGACACCTCTATCACTCCCCCCCGGCCCCTTACCCCACCTCTCTCTCGCTATTCTGTTTATAGTCCCTGGCCTGGCAGAGGTCTAGTGATGTCATATTCAATTATTGATCAGGTCCAGCTATTGATCAGGTCTAGCTATTGATCAGGTCTAGTGATGTCATATTCAATTATTGATCAGGTCCAGCTATTGATCAGGTCGAGCTATTGATCAGGTCCATCTATTGATCAGGTCTAGTGATGTCATATTCAATTATTGATCAGGTCCAGCTATTGATCAGGTCAAGCTATTATTCAGGTCGAGTGATGTCATATTCAATTATTGATCAGGTCCAGCTATTGATCAGGTCTAGCTATTGATCAGGTCTAGTGATGTTATATTCAATTATTGATCAGGTCCAGCTATTGATCAGGTCTAGCTATTGATCAGGTCTAGTGATGTCATATTCAATTATTGATCAGGTCCAGCTATTGATCAAGTCTAGCGATGTCATTTTAAATTAGTGATCAGGTCCAGTTATTGATCAGGTCCAGCTATTGATCAGGTCCAGCTATTGATCAGGTCTCAGCTATTGATCAGGTCTAGCTATTGATCAGGTCCAGCTATTGATCAGGTCCAGCTATTGATCAGGTCTACCTATTGATCAGAGCTAGCTATTGATCAGGTCCAGCTATTGATTAGGTCTAGTGATGTCATATTCAATTATTGATCAGGTCCATCTATTGATCAGGTCTAGTGATGTCATGTTAAATTATTTATCAGGTCCAGCTATTGATCAGGTCTAGCTATTGATCAGGTCCAGCTCTTGATCAGGTCTAGCTATTGATCAGGTCCAGCTATTGATCAGGTCCATCTATTAATCAGGTCCATCTATTGATCAGGTCTAGTGATGTCATGTTAAATTATTGATCAGGTCCAGCTATTGATCAGATCTAGCTATTGATCAGGTCTAGTGATGTCATATTCAATTATCGATCAGGTCCAGCTATTGATCAGGTCTAGTGATGTCATTTTCAATTATTGATCAGGTCCAGCTATTGATCAGGTCCAGCTATTAAACAGGTCTAGCTATTGATCAGCTCCAGCTATTGATCAAGGCCTAGCTATTATTCAGGTCCAGCTATTGATTAGGTCTAGTGATGTCATATTCAATTATTGATCAGGTCCATCTATTGATCCGGTCTAGTGATGTCATGTTAAATTATTGATCAGGTCCAGCTATTGATCCGGTCTAGTGATGTCATGTTAAATTATTGATCAGGTCCAGCTATTGATCAGGTCTAACTATTGATCAGGTCCAGCTCTTGATCAGGTCTAGCTATTGATCAGGTCCAGCTATTGATCAGGTCCAGCTATTGATCAGGTCCATCTATTGATCAGGTCTAGCTATTGATCAGGTCCAGCTATTTTCAGGTCTAGTGATGTCATGTTCAATTATTGATCAGGTCCAGCTGTTGATCAGGTATGGTGATGTCATGTTTAGTCATTGATCTGTTCTGTTCATTGCTACATTATAGTGATGTCATATTTAGGAAGGTGGGAGAAACGGAGGGAGAGAGGGAGGAAGGAAAAAGGAAGGGAGAGAGGGATGGAGAGAGAGAGGGAGGGAGGGATGAGGAAAGGAGGGAAAGATGGAGGAAGAGAGGGAGGGAGGGAGGGAGGGAGGGATGGATGGAGGGAGAGGAAGGGAGGTAGCGATGAAGAAAGGAAAAAGGAAAAGGAGGGAGGGAGAGATGGAGGGAGAGAAAGGGAGGGAGAGGGAGGGAGGGAGAAAGAGAGACGGAGGGAGAGACGGAGGGAGGAAGAAAAAAGGGAGGGACATTTACATTTAGGGCATTTAGCAGACGCTTTTATCCAAAGCAACTTACAATAAGTACATTTGTTATAAGAAGTGCAACAATATATCGCTATCGGCAGCTGTAAGGATGTTCATAGAGACCAAGTGCAAGTACAACAATCAATTAGGCTTAACCAATTCCCCGTGTTACAGCAATGATAGCAGCTACTGCAGTTGCTACACAGTTAAGTACTATATACAATACAAAACAATACAATACAATACAATATCAAAACTACAATACAACACAATACAATACAGTGTACCAATGGTGGCCAGAGGGGGGAGGGTGTGCTATGCAGAGACCGAGGTGGACGCATCAGAACAGGTGAGTCTTGAGTCTTTTTCGGAAGATAGAGTGGGCGACTCTGCGGGTCTGAGAACGGCAGGGGCGCTCTTTCCACCACTGAGGGTCCCAAAACCGAGAAGAGTTGTGATGGACTTTGCTGAACGACCTTTGTGCTAGCTACTTAGCGATGGCGGTACCAGACGTCCAGCTGAGGTAGTTGAGCGGAGTGATCGAGCTGGGGTGTGTGGCTTTAGCAATGCTGGAGGTAGGCAGGGGCAGTTCCATCGACTGCCTTGTATGCCAGTACCATCATCTTAAATTTGATGCGAGCTACTACAGGGAGCCAGTGGAGGTCCCGGAAGAGGGGGTCACATGGGAGAACTTCGGTAGGTTGAACACGAGGCGCGCTGCGCATTCTGGATGCGCTGCAAAGGTTTAATCGCAGAGGCAGGAAGTCCAGCCAGGAGTGAGTTGCAGTAGTCGAGGCGGGAGATGACCCGTGATTGGACTAGAAGCTGAGCTGCTTCCCTTGTGAGGAAGGGCCGGATTCTGCGGATGTTGTAAAGTGCAAATCTGCAGGATCGGGCCACCGCAGTGATGTTTGGGGTGCAGCATAACTGATTGTCCAATACCACACCGAGGTTTCTGGCAGTTGGAGAAGGAGATACAGTGATGTTCTCAACGGTGACCAGTAAGTCCATGTGTGGGCAATCTTTCCCTGGGATTAGGAGGAGCTCGGTTTTGTTGAGGTTAAGCCTCAGGTGATGGGCGGTTGTCCAGGTGCTGACGTCCGCCAGACATTCCGATATGCGTGTTGCAATCAGGGCTTTATCCGATGAGGGGAAAGAGAGGAATAGCTGAGTGGTCGTCAGCATAGCAGTGATAAGAAAAGCCATGTGACGCAATTACAGAGCCCAGAGATCTGGTATAGAGGGAGAACAGAAGAGGCCCCAGTACAGAGCCTTGGGGGACCCCAGTTTTTAAGAGTGCAAGGTTTTGGACAAGAGCCATTCGCATGTCACTTGATAGGTGCGGTTCATCAGGTAGGATGTGAACGCGGAAAGAGCATATTCAGCGATGCAAGTTTCAGCAAAGTGGCAAGGAGGATCTGGTGGTTCACGTGTAAATGCTGTGGCTGGACAAGGTCCGAGAGGAATGAGAACCTTTGAGAGGTAGAGGCTCTGCAGTAGGAGGGACTTCAGTCACCGCGAGGAGAGCGTCTCAGTAGAGTGTGCCTTCTTGAAGGCCTGACTGGTGAGGGTCCGAGCAGGTTGTTAGATGAGAGATAAGTGGATCAGTTGGTTAGGCAATGGCTCATTCCATGTGTTTTAGAGAGGAAGGAAAGAAGAGATACCGGTTCTGTAGTTCTGGATGTCGGCAGTATTAAGAGGTTTGGTTTTTTGAGGAGAGACTTTAAGTTCTAGCAGTCTTGAAGGATGCTGGTACAATGCCTGAAGTGAGGGAGGAGTTATAATGTGAGGTGAGAAATGGCAGAAATGTCCGGCTTGAGACGTCTGGAAGGGGAGAGGAGGTGATACGCATCGAGGGGGCAGGGTGGTGGCATGGTTAGATGTTATTATTCCGTTGACCTCGTCAGAGGTGAGAGGGCTAAATTGGGTAAAGATGGAGGACGGGGATT